>OX387183.1:61479516-61538388 GCA_947561395.2 Buxus sempervirens | reverse complement strand
AACCAGCTTGCCCTTTTAAAGCAAAAGCAGATGATTCTCCTCTTTTCCATGATCTTAGACTCGATACGCTTAGGGCTAAAAGAGTACCACCTGGTATAACACCAAACCTAATGGCAGAAATGCTTCCAGTTAATATGAAGGAAAGAAAGCCACCAAGAGAAAGAAGTAAACCTGCAATGAATACGAAGCTCATTGGTAAACATTGAACCAAAAACTAAAACAAGGTCATAAAAACAACACTAAGAAGCAGCAGAAGACCATTGCTATGATTTGGTTGACAAGGATGTTTGGATCAAAAGATTCATACATCATGAATAAGTACATACCATATGGAATCCCAAGGTAAAAGTCACGAATTCTATGGATTTCTTTAATATCATCACTTGAGGAAGCAAAAGTTTCCACGATATCCTTCACCTCCTCAGGAGAATTCTCTGCTGCAGCGGTAAGATATTCTTTACTTTCCTCACTAATTTCCTTTGCTATTTTACTCAAATTTTCACTTGCTTTCTCTGTGTCAATTTTCAATCTCACAGAAGTTTCCTTCAAAATCACCAACGCCTTTTTGGAGTACAGCTCATATGCTTCTTGCGACACACTTTTCATCTTCAACGCCTGTTCTTTAAAAGACTCAAGAGTTTGTTTCCATGCTTCTCCAGATTCATCAGCTCTCATTTCAACCTCACTCTTTGCATTTTCAATTTCAATTTCTGAATGCTTCTAAATAAAAGAAAAGGGTATAAAATAAAAATATTATCGATGAAATTATTAATTCCATAATAAAGAAGAATATGTATGCAAAACATATATCCTCGGTATGCTACTGTTTACAAGCTAGAGAGCGATAATCATATTTTCTCAAATAAGATATTTTCATCAAAACCAGAAGAACTTTAATGGATACCTATTGTCTGTATACGAGAATAAATAAAAAAAGACCAATCAAATTTTTTTGAACAACATTATTCCACAAAAATGAGATAAACTTTAATCCTTAAGCCCCCAATAACCTATCCAACCATGAAAAAATCACAAGTGATTTTATAGTTTTGAGCTTCCCCCTTCTTCACTGAACTCAAGCCCATTAGCATCCTAACATCGAAATCCTGGAAGAACAAGCCCATATTCAACATGGCAACACATAAGACAGAATAGAACCCAGAAAGACCATCGAGACAGTGAAGCGCCAGGTTATTTCCCCATGTGCCATGAAAAGTTGAACCATCTCCGGTAGCTTTGATTTGATACATGGTATTCTTATCTCGTACCACCATTTCCCCATAGAGAGACTTGCATGAGAATACTCTAAATAAATTATTCCTGAAGGTAAGGTCAAGAAATACTCAAGCAACTATTCCTAGTGGGAAAGACAAGAGGACGAAACCTGCTTATTTTTTCACAATGCATAGAACCTATGAAAGACTAAAATTAAGCTATGTTAAGTACAAAATAGCATCAATTGTGCCTTAAAGTGTATCCAAAAGACAGTCCAAGTTAGTCATTAGACGTTCTGAATAAACCCCATAACCCCAGCCTCACAACAACTCCCGGCGCGCTATAACTTAGCCGCAGTTTCCTTAAAATTGTCCAACGATTCAGAATCAAGAAGGAAAAATAATTTTGACCACCAAACTGGCTTCACTAATGTATGCTCGATGTCACGACACTCGTCTATAGAAATGGAAATTATCAATAAAATCCAGAATTAAGAACTTCAACCAAAACTAAAGAGCCCAAAGCCTCGGATTCAGCTTACCGAGTCCTCCTGCGAAGCTGCTAACGCTACTATCGATTGGCTCCTTAGACTCCGTCGATCAAGTGAAACGAAACGAGTGGCTAGTCCCTTTGGAGAAAAGCAGCGAGAAACAACGGCAGCTCGGTAACTGCGAGGACGAAGAAGAAGCTCGACTCGAAAAGTAGTGGATGATAATGCCATGGAATCTCTCCTGAATGAGAGATTAGGGTTAGGGTTTACGCTTGAAAGTAAATTGTCCAGTGCAACAGTCATGGCAACGAAAGGAGTAAAGAGTTCAGAAATGGTGACGTGTATACTGTATGGACGAAAATCCCGAGGGCTCGCGAGCATCGACGATTTAATTAGCCATCTTACCGTTATTATAAATCCGTGATGAGCCTCGTGCTTCTACATTACGCCTGTTTCGTGCTGCCTGCTGTAGCCTCTAAAAGTTCCCAATACCAACGTGGTTAGCAAAACTTTCTGTTCTACCCAATCAGAATTCTCTACCACTTATGACCCCCCTGTACTTAAAGGCTATCTCGATCATAGCCCCGAGAGCAAACGGGGTAGATTCGATCTTTATTATGTTGTAACCTCTAAGTTGGAGATGGAGTGTCACTCTTAATCACCGTGCAACTCGGTATAGCAAAAAGGCTTTTGCAAGCGCCTAAGTAGAGAAACAGGCTTAAAGTTCTTTTGTAGACAGATTCCACAAAGAGGCTAAGCAAGGCACAGATGCAGCTACAAACAACACTCATTCTTCCAACCAAGCTGAGGAGCCAAGCAAGGGATTTGTGCAGCGCTTTCCACTGGAATGGAAAGCCCATTTACAAGGACTCATCTTGTATATTCATCAAACATACCAGATGCCACAATGCAGAGGTGAGTAGAGCTAATGCCACATAAAGTGGTAGAAACTGAACTATATCTGCAACGCCCATCCATACTATACATAAAGAGACTCCCCTTTACGAATCGTGACAATTAAAATGTACAAGTTTCTAAAATAGCCCTTATACACCATTGTGAAGATTCATTAATAAAATGATACAATAGGCAAAACTGTTTCAAATTTTTAATAACTTAATAATCAATTGCAAAAATGCTTCTCCCTTTCTTCACACGTGCAGTACACATGCACCGGTTAGTTAAAGAAACTGATGTAGGGATTTTTTGCCCTTTTCGGAATCTGTGGGCCTTTAGACGCAATGGCAGACCTATTACTTGCTTCTTGTTCTCCTTCCTTCCTACTCCTCTAAGATACGTTTGGAACTTTTGTAGGCTTTCAATGGGCTCACATGTAATAGCCCGTTGAAAGCAAGTAGATTAAGCCCACGCGAAATTGTCTTGCTAATAAAGTGAAGTAGAGTAACAGAAAAATTTTGGTAGGCGGCTTGAAATCATTTTTATCCAGAATATCCCTTGTTTGTTCGGTAGGATTTTTATTTTTATTTTTATTTTTTTGAAATATGAAAATGAAAATATGTTTTTTTTTTATTACGCACCTCTCCTTGCCCTGTTAGGTGGGTGGATTAATCGCATCTGGACTTGGGACTGCTAAAACCCGCAGTAAACCCCACCCGTTGTCTTTTTTTTTTTTTTGGGTGAAGAACACGACATTGTATTAACATCTTCCAGAAAAAATTACATGTTGATCATCTGCCTTTAAAGCCATACAGATAGCTGCGGGGGGTTTTTTAAACCAAACACCTGGGAACTGATCAATTGCAAAGTTTGCAAGCAAACCTGCTACTTAATTCCCTTCTCTAAGACAGTGGAGAATTGAAAAACCGGGATCCTAATGCATACCTCTTTCAGACCATTTAGGATGCCTCTAATTCGCCAAGAATAATTCGAGCTTGAACCAGAAAGAAGTTGAATAATAGATTGGGAATCTCCCCCCAGAACAACATATGAAAGTCTCAGCACCAATGCTAGTTTAATTACTTTTAAAGCAGCCGCAGCCTCCGCCTGTATAGTTGAATCTGCCACAACAATAGAGGCAAAGGTAGCCACAAATTCCCACTAGAGTCACAACATACACCTCCAATAGCCGCCTTCTGGGTTGATTTTCGCCAAGCATCATCAAAATTTATTTTTGTGAAAGGATGTGAGGGGTGGTTCCAATTAATCAATCGATCTATGTGTTCTACTTACTTGAGCAACTGAATTCCTCTTGATGACTAACGAATCAGCTTGCCTTTGAACCACCAGATCACATGCTTCTTCTATTGACATGAATTTCTTCTCAAATACTGCCGCATTCCTCCTTTTCCAAATTGTCCAACCCACATTTACAGCATCTGTGAGAAAGTCAGTTAATATGAAATCACTATTTTGAGTTCTGATTGAAGTCATATATTCAAACCAATTAAAAAAGGAGTTTTGAGGGTCATTCATTTGGGCATTCCCTCCAATAGATTTGAACCAAACAGCTCTAGAGTATGGACATTTTAACCAGATATGTTCAAGAGTCTCATCTTGTTCTTGACACAGACAACAAGTCGTGTTAATACCCCCAATTCTCAAGTTCAGAAATTCAGTAGTAGGGAGGCTCCCATGTAAACACTTCCATAAAAATAGCTTCATGTGACTTGGCACATTGAGGTGCCAACACTTAAGCCAAACAAGATTACTTACCTCTAGTAAATGCCTCAACTAAAATCTATAACCCGAAGCCACAGAGAAGTTTCCTAATGCTGTACCCATCTAATTAGGAATATCTTTTGCACCTCCAACACCCACTTGTGTATTTATGATTGCTTGTGCTGTTTCAAGGTTCCAAATTTTTGAGAGAAGAGGAATGTTCCAAGTTGTAGAATTTGGCTACATCAGTTGACTGACATTTGTGAAGTTGAATTGATCTTGGTTCTTATGAATTGTCAGCTGCTGGTTTGTTCCTTGAATCCAAATGTCTTTAAGAATATGAATGTCACGGCCATTGGCGATAGACCAGAAACAACCCCTACGAACTTGATCTACCATGGACCTCAATTGCCTCCAACTAAAGGATTGGGACTGCCTAAACTCTGCATCTAGAAGGACTTGTTTGCAAAATATGTGTCTTTCATAAGAGAAGTCTATATACTTGAATGTCCTGATACTAGGTTCCATGCCAATTTTAGGATGAAGGTTTTATTCATGTGCGGCATTCTTTAGATGTTCAATCCTCCATTTCTCCACAGTAATGTGATCGTGTCCCAACAAATAGTGTGGATGGCTTGTCTATCGTTTCTTTTCCTCCATAAGAACTCCCTAGCCAGCTTGTCTAGCCTATTTAATGACTCCTGTGGAAGCGACAAACAGCTCATAAAATGTGACAGTTGGGCACTAATAACAGCTTGAATTAAAATTACTCGTCCCATTTGAGAAAGGAGCAAAGCCTCCAGCCATTTAGACGATTAGTAATCTTGGATAGCAACGCATCACAGTCCTTTCCCTTGGGCTTCCTCCCCATAACTAGTGTACCAAGGTACTTGCCGTGATCCTTAGGAGCCGAAATACCCAGAATTTGACATACCTGGATTCTATCTTGATAGCCCGTGGAGTAACTGAAATGCAAAGAAGATTTTCCTTTGTTTACCATTTGTCTCGACTCCATGCAATACTTGTGTAAAAGTCTCGCAATGACATGAACTTCTCTTGCATGAGTGTGCCCATATATGTACACGTCATCCACATACATGAGATGAGAAATGGCCAATCCACCTTTTTTATTGTTATTCCCCTCAACCTTCTATCATTTTCAGCACGAGTAATCGCCAATGACAAAATTTGTTGGCATAAGATGAACAAGTACGAAGATAAGGAGTCCCCCTGACGAATACCACAAGAAGCAGAAAAATTTCCCACAGACTTTCCATTGAAGAGCACATTATAAGATACTATTTTGACACAAGTCAAAATCAGATTGACCACATTTGGTTGGAACCCATGACCACTTAGCTATGCTTCCAGAAACTGTCAATTTAACCGATCATACGTCTTGGAGAAATCCAGTTTTAATGCAAATAGTCAATTTCCAAATTTTGCTTTAGATGTAGGATGCTTGGGACACGTTTTTTTTTTTTTTTCCTTCTTCTGCAAACAATGTGCCACCTCATGATTGATCAAGGTGTTATTTCTTATCGAACGATTTGGATCAAAAGCTCTTTGGTAAGGTGATATAGTCTGGACGGCTGTTTTGGTTACATTTGCTTAGGAAGAGTCTCCCGCCAAGTCGACCAAACCGCAACCCTGACTGGATGGCTTCGAATTTTGGTACGGCGACTTTTACGCCACCGGCAGCGCTTTGGAAGATAATCGGAATGTGGGAAACTCGTTCACGAGACGAATGGGTGAAGGTCAATGGATGACGGGCATAGGCTGGATTCCAAATCGACGGTAAGACAAAGGGAACAAGACAATCAAGCGAAAAGAAGACGTATCAGACGGTGGAAGAATATTTATTTGATAACGATGATTCATACATCATTATCTCTGCACCCAAATGCATCAGATCATCGATCAGAGCCTCAACGAATTCAAACCCGTGAACTTGACCTTACCACTCGGCCTATTTAATTTACACTCTCGAAGTTCGTGTAAAGAAGTAAAAGCCGTCTGAGCCGTGTCGTTTTACTGTCGCTGTTAGTATTAACTTTTAATATTTTTATTTATTTTTCTTTGAAATTCGGGCTCGGGCGTTGCCCTTCTCGAGTTGACTGGAATGCTTCTTTTCTTCGTAACTCCCTTCCTCCAACGGCACGGAAGCTTGCGCCAAGAGGCGTTTGTTTTCTGTCCCTCTTGACTCCCGTTTCGCCACGTTTTGGTTTTCTGTTTTTTAAAAAATTTTCTATGACGGTTGGGGCGTGAATCTCTCCACCACAATATAATTCATTGACTTGCGTTCAAAGAAGTTATTTTTATATTTTAATTCTTGTATTTTCTTTCTAGACTGAGATGCCACATATCATCAAAAATAAAAAAATTCTGGAAGCATCTCTACCGGTCCAATAGTTAATGACTTGACCTCAAATTAATTTTGGGAAAATTAGTTTTTAGCCATGCATTTTAAAAATAATTCTGATTCTTGATAAATAAAAATCAATGATGCATTTTTGAAATAATTGTGATGTTTTACTGTTAATGAAGGACTTTTCCAAAAATGCCCTCAATATATTTGTAACAAAAATTTGTTTGCTACCATGTTTTAATGAGATTAAGAAGTGTTTAGAGGACAATTTTGGAAGAAGTATTATGTGAACAATAAAATGACACCCGTTCTTAATGAGGGATATTTCAAAAAAATAACACTGAAAACTAATTTTCCTATTAGTTTTTGTCCAATAGAAAGGTTATTCTCTCAAATTTTGTTGTGCACGCCTTACATTGTCTATGGTAGCAAATGAAAGAGGAGAAAAAGGCCTTGATTTTTACGTGGATGTTTAGTTTTAAGCTTCCTTCTTTTCTCACCAAACTTTTATGCAAGAGTGGTAATCGGCCAATGCTGATTGAAATTTTCTATTTACGTTCAAGTTTGGTCGCTAGTGATTCTTCATCAGTCTCTTAAAAGAAAAAGGTCTAATTTGGTTCAAATTTTGCATTTCTAAGTTCATGCTAAAAACATTACTTTGAGGTACCATTTGGGATGATTGCAAAACCCTGTCATATATCTTGGTATGCAAGACTTTAATTTAAAATTCAATCATCATCCAATTTAAAGAAGAGTACTCAAAAACTCACCTCAAACTAACGAATCATTCCCTTTATTCAAGCCCACACATCCACTCGTATATCGTTGTGCCCATTAACAATAGATTTAACATTCCACTTGCTTATCTAATTGTAATGCATGGAAGGTCCATCCATCCCGAAGGGCAACAGCAGCATTCAGCTCAACAACACTGTATAACCCACCAAGAGAAGCAAGTTTCAAATACTCCAATACGTATAGCCACGGGGAAAGATAAAAGCCTCACTGCTTACACCCCATCTTTACATTACAAGAGCAAGAGGGAGAAAGAGAAAAGGAAATGGATTTTAGTTATTTTCAGTTTCTCCTATGTCTATAAATGAAATTTTAGGCCAATAGATGGAAACGGATGCTTTAACTGAATTGTTCCTTGTTTTAACCATGAGATACTGTCATTGGAGCATCTCAGAACCACTGTTTTTTCATGTGTGCCCCACTTGAAACATGTACAAAATTAAAAAAAACAATGACCATGAGATCCTCTACACGATAGCATCTCATGGTCACATTAGGGACCAATTCAGGGAAACAATGCAGAAGACTTCATTCCCTTTTGAGGAGGCTTGGCTCAACAGGGGCATCACACTGGCAAAAAAACAAAGGGGGAAATACTATGGATTTTGTTATTTCGCATCCAGGTGTCAATTGTTTTTTTCCGTTCGAAAAAGGTACAAGCCATATCAGTGTGGTAACGGTCACTGCAAGGAAATTAAATTTTAAATAGTCTTTGTAATTTAACAAACAAGGAGTTGCTTTTTTTCACCCAAAAAAAAAAAAAACACAAGGAGTTGCTTTTAACAAGCGCTTTATTTGAGTGCTTGTTTCGGAGACTTTTGGTCGTGAATCAGACCACCCGACATCTTCTGCTTTTGATCAATATTATTCGGGAAAAGAATAATAAGAAAAATAAAAATAAAAAAGAGATGTGGGCCCCGTTTCATTCACCAGGCCACCGGAGTTGTTTCCGTCAAAACAATCGTCGATCAAATGCAACGCGAGAAGTTCGATTCCGTTGGGACTGTTGACAAGTACTGAGCGAGACGACGGAGGAGGAAGGAGGAAGAGAATTGACCGTGCTTAAAAACTTAAAACCAAGAGAGGGACATGGCAGGAGCAATTGAACCGGTGCATTTAAGAAACCCTAGTTAATGTGAAAGTAAATGCAATGAAAGTAAAAGCTATCTATATCTCTATTTATTGGGACCTTTAATCCGTGTTGATACTTGTCAGAATTTAACCCCGTTCTATTTTGCAGCTTTGGCTACAAGTCAGACCCTTTATTTAAGAATTGCAATCCCTTTCTTTAAGAATTACAATTTGTGTAACGGGGAATGAAATCGTCTACAATGTTTCCCTAATTTGTTTCTTGATGTGACCGTGAGATGCTGCCATGTGGAGCATCTTACGGTCAATCTTATGTGAATGTTGTAAATGTTTTGGGTGGACCCCACATGGAAAAAACATTGACCATGAGAGGCTCGACATGGCAACATCTCATGCCCACATCAAGAAACAAATCAGGAAAGCATGGGAGACGATTTGCTTCCGTTTAATGGGGTTCTTGCTTCCCCCACTTTTATGCTTTTTCTAGCACATTTTTTATGATTGTCTTTTTGTTTCATCAATGGAGGCTGTGGTCATTCTTATTTCTTAGCGTAATGTTTTTCATTACGAATGAAATAGTATGATTGTCTTCCTACCAAAAAGAAAAAGAAAAAATCTTTATCTCTATTTGCTCCCTGATGACCTCTGAGCGGCTGCTCCTTTTGCCTCCTGCTGCCATCCCAACCTTCTCCCTTTTGCTTTTATATAACTCCCCTCAATCCCCCCAGCCTTCATCTACCGCGGTGTTGCTCATTTTACCCTCTTCCTCTCCTGTTATTTACCATCATGTCAAAATCTACATTATATATTATATTTACTGTGAATTTTAACCATTTCTCTTCTAATTTTTTTTTTGGTAATACATTTCTCTTCTAAATATCCCCAAAAAGGAAAAAAAAAAGGATATTATAGATTTGCAAATTTACGTCCTAACGTCACGTTGGCAATTCTGGTGGCCACGTCGGAAAATAGATCTGACTAAAACCAGGCGTTTTCCACCTCAGACACTGTAGTGGGAAATACTTGTGCCACGTGTGTTCACGCAATAAAGAGGTCACAGCCTACCATGAGCAACCCTGGGTTTCGCAGTTAATAAAAGACCATTTGCTCTCTGAGCCACACTGGAAAAAGTTCTTTCTCTGAAGGAAGCCTTCGCCTCTCCCGCAGATTCGGCATTCACCGGCGACCTTCACGGCGATTTTTGGCTTCAACTCCTGCCCAAACCCTTGGATTCAGGTTTTTCTTCTTTCGTTTGTGAGTTCCGGCGGCATTACGTCAAACTACAGTTCGAGTGCTTGCCTCCCCTTCGTCCTTCCTGAGATCCGAGCTTTTCAGTGTTTCTTCAAGGTTGTCGCAGCTTTGCTGCAGTTCGAGGCTCAACATCGGTGATTTCCTGCGCTTGTGGAGAGATTTCTCCGGTTTCTCTACTTAAATTACTAAACTTCCCCAAATTCCTCCGTTTCCCGAGACTCTTCTGCAAATGTGAGTGCTTTGTGGTGTTTCCTGAAATACAGTTCGAGATCTCAAGTGTTGTTACCGTTTTTCCATGTATGATTTTTCCCCTTTGCGAGCCCAAACAATTTTAAATGAAGATTTTTGCTTCCTCACCTTCCGTTTTCTGGCAACGGCTATGATTTCATACAAGTTATCACTTTACTGAGCTTCTTGAAGTTGAGAACATTTGTTTCAGCTGTAATGAAATATTTATAACTCCTCCTTGGGCTCTGCTCTAGTTTCTCGTTCTTGAGCTTGTGGCAGATTTAAACAATGCGAGGTTTTTGGCTTACCGTCCTTGAGTACGAACAGTAGACTGAAAATCTTCCTTCGACCATTTCAGCCTTCCCTCTCTTTGAACAAAAGAAATCCACAAAAGGATTGGTTTTCCGAAGATCCCTGGTCTATTTGTCGTGTGGAATCTGGGGTTTCTTTTATTTGGCTCCGATTGTAAATCAGATTTTATTCACCTTGGAGCTGTCCCCAATTCTTTCAGTGTGTTTTAATCTTGCCAGGATTCTTCTCGTCATTCTCTGTTGTTTACATGTTTTGGTATCTCTGCATGTGGTAGTTTGAGCTTCTTAAGATCCTTTAATGCTGGCCTAGCATTTTCTCCGCTAGTTACTAAAATGAGAAACCTACTTTGCTTATTTGCATTTCTTCTTCTGGTTCCGGCATTTGCAAGATCTTTAGACCCTGCCATCAGTGATGATATTCTCGGGTTGATTGTTTTCAAGGCCGACCTTCATGATCCCGACTCAAAACTGACATCTTGGAACGAAGAAGATGACAGTCCCTGTAACTGGGTCGGCGTGAAATGCAATCCTAGAAACAATAGGGTCTCTGAGGTCGTCCTTGATGGTTTCTCTCTTACCGGGCGGATTGGCCGAGGCCTTCTCCAATTGCAATTTCTTCGGAAATTATCACTCTCAAACAACAGTTTTACGGGGAACATAAACCCTAATCTAGCGCACCTTGAGAGCTTGCGGGATCTTGACTTGAGCCAGAACAGTCTATCCGGATCTATTCCCGACGAACTTTTTCGCCAATGTGGATCTTTAAGATCAATTTCATTTGCCAGGAACAACCTGTCGGGCCAGGTCCCAGATAGTTTGAGTTCATGCTCCACACTCACTGCTTTAAACTTCTCCTCGAATCATCTTTCTGGTCCTTTACCAACTGGAATCTGGTCTTTGAATGGACTTAGATCACTTGATCTTTCCGATAATCTGCTAGAAGGTGAGATTTCAAAAGGCGTTGAACGTTTGCAGAATTTGAGAGCCATTGATTTGCGGAAGAATAAACTCTCTGGGCAGATGCCAGATGGTATTGGAGGTTGTCTGCTTCTGAAGGCGCTTGATTTTAGCGATAATTCTCTTTCTGGCAGCCTTCCGGATTCATTGCGGAAACTTACCATGTGCAGTTCTCTAAGTTTAGGTAGAAACACGTTTCTGGGAGAAATTCCTGATTGGATTGGAGAACTGAGGAGTCTTCAGATTCTTGATCTTTCGGAGAATAGATTTTCTGGCCAGGTTCCAGTTTCAATAGGAAATCTTCAGTCACTGGAAATATTAAATCTGTCCATGAATGGATTTACGGGGAGCTTGCCAGAATCAATTTTTAGTTGCAAAAATCTTTTAGCCATCGATTTAAGCCGAAATCAAATGACAGGTAACCTTCCTGCATGGATTTTTGGATTGTCCTTACATTGGATTTCACTTTCAGGTAACAAATTAAGTGGAAAGGTAGAATTTCCTTCTTTGTCGTCAATAAAGTCAACCGATGAAGACCATTTCTTGGATTTATCTTACGAAGTGTCTGATGAAGCTACATCTGACATTGGAGCTTATAGCAGCCTGCTATTCTTGAACATTTCTGGGAATTCGCTCATGGGTGCTATTCCTTCAACTGTAGGCAAATTAAAGGCCATAGTTGTTCTTGATTTAAGTGATAATCAACTAAATGGGAGCATTCCCTCAGAAATTGGAGGAGCTACTTCCTTGAGGGAACTGAGTTTGAAGAAGAACTTGCTGGCCGGGAGAATTCCAACCCAGATTGAGAAATGTTCTTCTCTAACAACTTTGTAAGTTTTCTTTCCAATTGAAATAATAATTTCTTCTTTATTTCCTTCTCATACTTTTTTGTTGCTTTTGATTTTGTTTCAAATAGATTGTGCTTGCCTGAAACTTCTGCAGACCCTGAACCCCTCCCCCTCTTCCCCTGCCCGCTTCTTCCAGCTCTTTGTGGAGACCTATTTACTTAATTTTGAACCTTTGATAGTAAAATGCGGCTTTCCAGTTGATACTGGGAATCAATTCTTGAACTCAAAGTATATCACATTATAAATGGATCTGTTTGACTTTAACAGCTTCACTTTGCATTTTCTGTGTGCTGCTACTTTAACTAACTCTTCATGTGGGGCTTTTTATTTCAATTTTTATGATAAATTCATTACCTCTAGGATAGAAGTTGCATTTAGATCTTTTGCTATGGAAGCCTTAATTGTTATGATTAATTCAACCACTGTTACTTGATGTCACTGCTCAATGTCTTCCAGTCTCATATGAATCTCATACTCATTAATCATATGTTAACTCTAAGTAGACTTGTGGTGGGAACATTTTTTGTGCTGTCAGTCTATCTTCTCATAAGAAAATTTTGAGAATCTTTGAAATTTTCACCAGTATAACAGAGCATCCATGTTTTTCTTTTTCAATTGAATTGGACAGGATCCTATCACAGAACAACCTGGTGGGACCAATCCCTGCAGCAATGGCAAACCTCACCAATCTTCAAATGGTAGACTTGTCTTCTAATAATCTCACTGGAAATCTTCCAAAGCAGCTAGCCAATCTTACCCACCTCCTCTCATTCAATATCTCCCACAACCACCTCCAAGGTGAACTACCTGCTGGGGGCTTCTTCAATACCATATCCCCCTCCTCAGTCTCTGCTAATCCATCCCTCTGTGGTTCTGTAGTAAACCGCTCCTGCCCGGCCGTCCTTCCCAAACCCATTGTCCTCAATCCCAATTCTTCTTCAGACTCTTCTGCTGTGGGTTCTTTCTCCTCAAACCTCCGACCCAAAAAGATCATTCTCAGTATATCTGCCCTCATTGCTATTGGTGCAGCTGCACTCATTGCCCTTGGTGTGGTTGCTGTCACCGTCCTCAACTTCCGCGTACGGTCTTCCACCTCCCATTCTGCTGTAGCTCTCACATTATCAGGTGGTGATGACTTCAGCCATTCCCCCACCACGGATGCAAACTCTGGCAAGCTTGTAATGTTCTCTGGTGACCCTGACTTCAGTGCTGGAGCTCATGCACTGCTAAACAAAGACTGTGAGCTCGGGCGTGGTGGATTTGGAGCAGTCTACCGCACAGTTCTTCGCGATGGGCACCCAGTTGCTATAAAGAAGCTTACTGTTTCAAGTCTGGTCAAGTCCCAGCAAGATTTTGAGAGAGAGGTTAAGAAGCTTGGAAAGATCCGTCACCCTAATCTCGTGTCACTTGAGGGGTATTATTGGACTCCATCACTGCAGCTCCTAATTTGTGAGTTTGTTTCTTGTGGGAGTTTGTATAAACATCTCCACGAGGGACCAAGTGGAAACATTCTTTCATGGCATGAGAGGTTCAACATAATTCTTGGCATGGCAAAAGGATTGGCATACTTGCACCAAATGAATATAATTCATTATAATTTGAAATCTAGTAATGTTCTCATTGACAGTTCTGGCGAGCCCAAGGTGGGAGACTTTGGCTTGGCAAGGCTGTTGCCAATGCTTGATCGCTACATTTTAAGCAGCAAGATCCAAAGTGCACTTGGCTACATGGCTCCTGAATTTGCATGCAGAACAGTTAAGATAACTGAGAAGTGTGATGTGTATGGATATGGGGTCTTGGTTTTGGAGATGGTGACAGGGAAGCGACCGGTGGAGTATATGGAGGATGATGTGATTGTGCTCTGTGACATGGTGAGAAGGGCATTGGAGGAAGGCAGGGTAGAGGAATGTGTTGATGAGAGGCTCCATGGGAATTTCCCGGCCGAGGAAGCAATTCCTGTCATGAAATTAGGTTTGATCTGTACTTCACAGGTGCCATCAAACCGACCCGACATGGGAGAGGTGGTTAATATATTGGAACTGATCAGATGCCCTTCGGAAGGTCAAGAGGAGTTGTCATGAGTGATAGATATTTTAAGGGTAGAAGGATATATATATTTCTATGGGTTTTCCGGCGAAGAGGAATCCGGGTTTGTCTGTTAAATTTGAAAAGAAGAGAAGAAAGGTTAGACTTTGTTGTTTTAGCTTTAGTTTCTTTTTTACCCCTATTTTTGGGTCATCTTCTGCTTGTGCTTGTTTTATTGTTGGATATTTGTTTATGCTGGTCGTCTCTTCTCTTCTCGTTTCCAAGGTTATTGTACCGGATTCCTTTTCACCGGTTCTGATATGGGACCAACTTGGATAATATTGCTTTGCCAATGAGTTTTGATTTCATATTTATGCTTGTTATATTTTCTCCAGGTCGTAGGAACTTTGAGAGGAACGTGTAGGAGGGGTATTGATATGGGGCCTCTTTTAAAATCTGTTTAATGGGGATTCTGTTCATCTTCCATAATCCCTTCCTGTCTGTACCTTGGTCTTTCTATCTAAATAGGCAGAAATTAGTGAAACAAATTTGTTTGGTAGAGCTTGGCAACAATACAATGTTCGTCGCATCAGTTCGAACTAAATAACCGGCAATGTGGGGGCCAAGCGATCGAGCAGCTCTGCTGTTCCATCCACAAAATGACGCGTACCCAGTTCAGAGCTATTTCACTTCACTTCAACATAAAGTTTAGACACTGAACTGTGTGGGTGGGTGTCTGTCGCTAGGTCATGTAAATTGGCAGTTATGGTGGCATGACACTTGATTGTCCCCGGTGGTGGGTACACGGAAGGCATGCATTATGGTCGTGACATGAGAATCAACAAACTCCACCAACTTACATTATACGCTTAGTAAGAGACCTTCAGCGTCAAGCTAGTCATTTTATCATGGAAGATTGGACATGGAACATCAATAAGTTCAAACAGTGTCTTAGTCATTTTCCAAAGTATATTACTTGGCTAGGAGAAGAGGAGAGAGAGCGAGATGACTTACGGATTAAAAGATTGAAGTTCAGTTCTTTCGAGTCAAAAAGAGAGCGGAGGGGTGGGGACACAAGATTCTGGACGTCCAATTGAAGCAAACAATCAAAAGTGAAGGATTAGATAACAAAAAGCAGCCATGAATGAGTACAAAGGAAGGAATAAAGAAAAACTCGAGTCAGGCTCTCAAAAGATGGCGACGATGAAGGGATGGGAACTGGGATAATACACCAGTTGATGCTGTCAGACGCGTAGGTATTCTTTATTTCTTTTGGGCACGCATGACAGTTCTGCATCGATGTTGCTTCTTCCAAGAAAAGAGTTTGAAGAAGATTAAATTTATAGCTTTTAGCTCTCGCTGAAGAGGTTTAATTAATTACACTTGGCATAATACTAGTAAGGTTCTCCTGACATTTTCAAACCAAAATTGGATTGCTTTCAAGATTTGCTAATGCTTAGGTGTGAGGTTATGTTAATTAAAAAGGGGTTGGGACCGGGGAAAACCAATCAATGGGTCATGGAATCATAAAGGAGCACATGGGTCCTTTCACCAACTTAATCAGCTTTTAGAATTGGAATACAAGTGCTCTTGATCATGACTCATACGAAAGTGACAGAAACGCCCTGCTTCATTATTTTCTTTGAAATGCTTGACCCTAGTATCTTTTGGTATTGTCATTTAAATCAAATTTATCACACATATACAACTATTGAAGGACTTGAAATCAGCTGGAGCCCCTTGCTGGAAGATCTGCTGATCCAACGGTGAGTGAGGTGTACACGTCTATAAATGATGCTGATGTGTATACCCTACCCATCGTTGGACCAGCAAATCTTCCATTACAGGCTCCAGCTGATATGAATCGTTGATTTCAAAGGAGGGATTAGGGATCAATCACTGGCTATTCGATAGTTGAGCTTTTGTTGAGGATAATCAATGTAGAGTGGGATGAACGAAAACTAAATTCGTAAAATCCAAGTCATGCATTAATTACACTAGTACACCTACCCTCATTGGAAAGCAAAAGTGAATCAATCAAAAGAAGGGAAAAGGGCTTCTTCAGGTGTGGGGTAGTGAGGAATGGTTGTCGAAGAACGGGAAGAATTTTATGGGGTTTATGTGATTACTTTATTGAAAGACAAAATGATACCTCGCAACTTTCACTAAGCACGTAGTGGTTGAGAGCATATGATGTTGGAGTGTCGTGGGGGACAGATGCATCTCCTCCCAAAAATCCCACTTGATTTTTGATTCCATTCATGAAATGGGTAACTGCAGCTTTATTTCACGGGGGGAGTTAGAGAGAGAAAGGAAGCTCATGATCAGAGGGAGGATAAGAAAGAAGGTAAATTAACAAATAATTTTCTACTACGTCAGCATTTATATATATATATACACGCTTGTATTTGATCTTATTTTGCAGTAACCCAGGTGAGTGATCCAAACAATTTCAAATCATAGCTAATAAAAAAAGGATGAAATCTGCTGCAATTTTAGGCTGCAATGGTTCCTGCTGCTGTGTTGGATTTTGCCACATGGAGCAACCAAACATTATAATAGATTTCAATCTTGTATAGGTGGATCCCCTATAATCCATGGATTTCTCCAACTAGACACCACTTTTGGAATGACATCATCTGCACTCATTCGTGCACTTTGAGAGGGATGTTAATATGTGGCCATTTATAGCTTTTTCGACCACACACACAAAAAAAAAACCTCTTTTCAGTTAGAAGAAGAAAAAATCTCTGACCTTCAAATGTTCCACATGACAATATTTCTACTCTCTAGGCAAAACCTACATTTGGCATTTTGCTTTGCAGGCTTCACACTCTCAACTCTGCAAAGTTATCCTATGATTACCTCCCACGATTGTTTCCTTCGATCTGAAATAACAAGGGAGGGATCATCGAATTTTTTGTTGAAGAAGACTCGGGTAATGGTTAGTAGAGAACTGGATCATTCATTCCCCTGCGATTTTACATAACAAGCGAGGAAGAATCGCAAAGGATCTCTCCAAAGGATAAAAGGACACAGTATTTTTTCCACCCTTCTACAGAAATTGGAAAGAACTAACAAAAAAGGTTAAAAAATAAAATAAAATGACATCTTTACTCCCAATGAATGGCAGTGGGTAGAGCGGGGAAAAACAAAAGGCATTTTCACTTGACACAAGATCTATTACGTTAAAGGGAAGTCAAAAAATTCTTTCCCAACATTTGATTTTAGTATATCCTCTTGAAAGTTCAAAAGCCTTCAATATCCCCTAACTACAAACTAACCCTATATTTTCTGAATGCCTGTTAAAAAATTTAAAGGACTATAATGACCCTTGAATATTTACAATTAAATTTAGTTTCTATATACATGCACCAACTAGTTAAGTGTAAGCGGCCCCCCTTCACAGAAATTAGATACAACTTATCATTGTTACAATGCTCTTTTTGCTCCCAACATTAAACAAGAAGAAAGGAATTTTTGCTTGACACAAGACTATGTCACCTACCAATAAAAGAAGAAATCTACCTATATCGGGTTTCAAAAAGAATTAAAACATGAACCACAAAGGACTAAAGAAAAGGGGAAAATTTTAGCTCTGGAAGCCCAACTATAAACCCACCCATCTTACATACTATAAAGTAACCACCAAAATTTTTTCACCTACTAAACCTTTCTTCTCTCAGTATTTCTAAATTCTCCTCCTCTCCCTCCCTCCCTATTGTATGTCCTTTTAAAATCCCTTTTTTTTCCTTTTTTTTTTCTTTCTCTTGTAACTCTTATTTTTCAGTTTTCCATTTTTCTTTGGTGGGGATATCTTCCTTTCTTTCACCCGCCTTTTTTTCTTCGTTTAATCAGCCAAATCGTGTTCCCATCCATCTCTGTTAGATGACCTAGAAGTAAGGCCATTCGCTGAGACATTTCCTAACCGCTGTCCACCTGGTGACTTCACTGCCATCTCCTCATCCCAGTCATCATCCCAACCCTGGTCCCACCCATCTGCCGAGTCCACATTGGCAGCCAAAACCGATTCCGGCTGTGCCATTTCAAGCTCTTGATATGGGATGCCAACTTCACCTAGCCGTCCCCTCTTTCGTAACTTGCAGCATGCACATGTCCCTCCAACAATAAGAGCTACTAAGAATAAAACATACGCACCATATATGGGGGTTACACGAGTGGCATAAGATGGGAATTGCTGAAAGATGCTCCCCTCTGGTACGAGCGGTCCCTTGTAAAGCGTACAATTCCCACTTGCAGTTTTTAGTACCATTGTGAAACCTTCCTGGAGATTTGCTGAGAAATTTATCTGAAATAAACAAATACGAGATACTGCTTCAAGATAAAACAGTTAAAAAGATAGGAGTGATGTGCAAGTAGAGTCCTGAACTATTCAAGAGTCCCAGGTTAAACTTATGCATTAAAATTTCTGTGGCCCTGATTACCAAACGGCTGAACTGAGTATATAAGAACTTGAAAAAAATAAGTTAATTGAACAACACTTCAATAATTAGAAACCTGAAGAAACTCCAGGGTTTAGTGTTTTAAACTTATCAATGAACTGGACTTTTGTGTGTTGTTTCATTTTTTGATGTTTTTTACTATCAAGCGTTCTGTGCCCTATCTTCACTTATTCAAGGACAAAGAAAAGGCATCCTAACCATTAGAAAACTAAAAAATTGAAAAATATAGAATTCAAATCGCTGTAGCAATACCGTTTTGGCTTGGTGTTTGGCTACTGTTATCTCCTTCATTCCGATGTTTACAGATGCTGGAACGATGACATTTGCTATCAGAGTGCTCTCTCCTTTGTTCTGGACCAGAAGGTGTAATTCAGGTGACCCTACCACCACAGAAGCCAAAAAAAAAAAAAAAAAAAGCTGTAAAAAAAGATAGTTCTTTCATGTTAGAGAATGTAAATTAGCTTAAACGATGGCCATCTCATATTCACATCAAGCTCAACGGGTAAGTTTTGGAACCCAGTTTTATCACCTAAACCTTTTAACAACAATAAATTATTAATCAACAACAAGAGAGAGAAAAGCGTGGCAAAGAAAATGAAAAGAAAAGAGAGCAGTGAAGGAAATTGACAAAAAAAAAGAGAGTGATTATCAATGTTCTGGAGATAAATTTAGGATGCATTCAACACTTCTAAGCAGGAATTAGGTTCTCAAAAATTTCCCAGATTGGCAATAGAGAAAAAAGATTGCAATGAATTAAAATTATTCAAAAAATTTCCACACCAGCGGATTAACATGTAGGGTTATTGGAATAAACCATGCAAAGTGTAATAAGGGTGAGGAGCAAAAGAAAATGGTAACTTTGGGCCAGCCTGCCACATAGGAAAACTGTGTGTTTTGCTTTCAAACTTGAAAATCTTAATATATATAATTTTGTATAACACATTCAACATTTTAAATAAAGGAAACAAATTGAAAGGAAACTGTTTTTAGACAAACAAGACTAGGGAGCACAAGCATGACATTTCAGCAGCCCTACGTGTGGGGATAAAGATGATATCATCTTAATTTATGATTGCTGGGTTATTTAGAAATAGCTGGACAAGCAGGACTATAGTATAATATTCACTTTTTTCTTTGTTAGGAACAAATTTCCTAATTCTAACGTTTCTTGATTTGTTTGCATACTAGAATGAAACCAAAAAAAAAAACCTATAATCCTTCATAGACCTGTCAAAGCAGGACCCCAGGAGAGATGGACCAGCAACATCCATAGCCTTCAGCATTTTTATAGCACAGTGAATATACTCAGACTTAGACCATATTCAACTGTGGCAGCCTGGAATTAGGAATTTTCTTGTTAGTATTAATCATAGTGAAAAGGCATTTTTTGAGGTTTTTGTTTATAAATTTTAGTTGTAGGAAAAAGAATGGAAAATTTAAAGTCTATATAAGAAGATGGATGCCTGGCACACAGGTGTTTGATTGTTCTAAATTCTGGAAATTTTAGATAGAGTTAAGAAGTTTATCTCTGCTCTGATTCTATGGTGTGTCCAAGCACTATGTCCCACCCTACGAGGACCCTTTTTTGCTCTTAAAATATGTTGCTAAAGTCTAGAACCATACAAGATCTGTTTTCTACTACTCAACTTCATCAAATGGAACTATTTTGCTAAAGTCTCGTTATGTTGCTAAAGTCTAGACTTTTTTGCTAAAGTCTCGTTATGAACTGATATGGAACTCAATTCCAGCAGTTATAGCTTGGGTAATTTGGGGAGAGAGAAACCATAGGATCTTTAAGGACTCAGAAAGAAGTTGGTTCTACCTGGAAAGAAGGGTCCTCAAAATAATCCACAGTTGGAATGGTAACCAAGCATCAATGAAAGGCATTCGGTTAGAGGATTTTCTAAATTGTATTTATTTTGCTGATTTGTAGAATGGGTTTTTTAGAGTAGGGTGGGGTGTCTTAGTACACTATTTGTGTACTTGTACCTCTTTACTTCTACTCCTATTTAATATGAGCATTATTACTTATCAAAAAAAAAACTTCATCAAAACTGTGTGAATAGGTTCAATCTTATGCTTCAAAATCTGACTTCCTGAGAAAGAGATCTTCTGTTTCTGAAGTCAGTGCATCCTCCACTCTAGTTGCTGTCCTACATCAGAAACAGAAGCTTTTTGATGGAGAAAAGGTTCATAAATTGCAGAGTCACACAGAATTTCTGGCCAGCATCATTAGTTTCAAATATTCAAACGTAAAGAAATAAGAGAAAATAATGAATGTACAGAATTTATAAGCAACTCAGCATTATTCATCAATCAGATAAAAATCACTCCTAAGACAACTGGTCAGCAGGTCTTAATCTAAGGGAGTGTTCATCCAAAATCAAATCCCAATCTCAGAAATAACTTCCTAATTAATTTAGGAACCCATCCGATTTACTGATAACCCTATCCAATTCATCATAAATCATTATTTCTTAATTAGCTAACAAAACCAGCCAGCCCCAACTAACCAAAAGGCCAGATTTTTCATTCATCATAACTCTCTCTCACTCTCTCCCTCCCCCCACCGCCTCCCTCCACATTTCTTACCCCTACAAAAAAATTTGAATTCAGAATTTAGGAAAAGGAATGAAAATATAGCTTCCTCCTTCCACCCCTCCCTGTTGAAAAAAGAATTCAGAATTTATACAAATGATGAAAATATAGCTTTGCCTGCCACATAAATTTTTTAAATTCAGAATTTACAAAAATGATATATATATATATATATATCTTGCTCCCCCTTCCCCTACAATCCCCAACCCCCTCATCCCAGAAATTTTTTTTTTTCTGAATTTGCAAAAATGATGAAAATAGAGATCCCTTCCACCGCATAAAAAACCTGAATTTGTAATTTAGGAAGTGAGAAAAACAGATGAAAACATAACCCATGCACCACCCAGGACTCACTTCAAGAAGTCCCCTTGAGTTTTTTTAACATTTGTGAAAGTCAAGTTACGCATCCTATTGTAACAGCATATGTGCACAAATGATAACATAAACCTTCGATTAAATGCTTTAAAGATTGTAGAAGAAGTATAAAACAGACATGATTTACAAAGTAATTCTTTACCAATTATAGCCAGAGGAGAGAGAGAGAGAGAGAGAGAGAATGGAGGGGTAGGAGAAAGGGAAGATGGTGCATCTTTATGACAGCTTGCTAGGCTCTTATAAATTATTATCATTTTTTTAATCAATAACAAAAAAAAAAAATTCACACAATGAAAACAAAGATAATACAAGTTCCACTGGAATGGTCCAGCGCCATATCATATCAAAACATACAAATATATACCTCCCTATCGTGGCTCTTCTAAATGAAAAATCGCTTTAATTATCGTTACCCTATGTACCCCTGATCTGGCTAATTATCTGCTAATTCATTAGCTGATCTAGGCACATAACGGAATGAGACATTCAGACCTTTTGCCATATATTTAACCAATCTGAAAGGAATTCATGATACCAAGCAGAAGACTGTCTCACGCATCCAAGAGATCACCAGCAAAGAATCTCCTTATATTTCTACATCCCTCAAACCAAGAGATATAATCGACCTCAATCCAACTATAAGAACCCGAACCTCTGCCTAAACTAATGTGCCTACACCTGCTGTCACTGAGAACATGTGGATGATCCACCCCTTGCAATGTCTAAGAACACCGCTTATTCTTGTCATAACCAGGTTGCCCGCAGCTACCATCAAAGTTCAGCTTGATAACAACAAAATAGGGAAGGAACCACCTCGGAGAGGGTAATGAATGCTTTCCCAATTTAAGTACTATCTCCAGCCAATGGATAATAATATCCAACATAGAAATTCCATTGGATTTCTGTAAAGCAGTTGTCCAGATGCCGAGAGGACTGTGATAGAGTTGATCAAGATGGTTACACTAACCCTTATTTCCTCAAATATTCTTAAGTTACTTTCCTTCCAACTCATCCACAGGATGGTAAAGAATACCAAGAAGTACAAGTGTACAACGCCTTCTCTCTCTTTGCTAGATAGGGAACACTCACTGCCTCAATAGATCAGCAATGCCTACTGTCAGTACCCAAATAACTCCCACTATACCCAAAAAGTGTGTTCAAATTTGATAATCATACTCTAACATAGATGAAGAGATGATCCACCAACTCCCCCTATTAATACACATCACATATATCAGCATATCAAAGTAACCTTTGGCCTTCTCCTTTGACAAGGAGTGTAGTCCACATAAAGGCCCAATTCTTAGAGGAATGTGTTCTTTCTAAAGCGATGATGGTGAAAAGGCATTGAAAGGGGGCTTCAGCCTCTCAAATAATGCAGAAAAAAGATTTGGCGGAGCATCTGCCCGAAGGAGTTGGTGTTCAAATACGAAAAATCAGAGGAAGAGGGGTCCAATAAAAAATCTTTCAAAACTTGGAAGGTCCAATAAAGAATCTATCTGATCAATGTCCATGGGTCTCACCAACTTTTACCACAGCTTGGTATGGAGTCCCACCACCACCAAGACACGTATACTTGAAAAAACTGGAGTCTCACCAACCTTTAACAAGGTTTGATAGTGTAGTCACACCACTATCAGGTAATGGAGTCTCATCATTACCAGAGAACAAGAGGAGTCTTACCTCAAAAAAAACATGGTTAAATTTTCTGATACTAGGGCTTTGATACCAACTGATGTAACTTAAGAATTCCTTGATTAAATCCTCAAGCTAGTATACCCAGGTATTGTAGAACAAAAAAATCAATAGAAAAACACAAGGGAAGGATTCTTATCTCCCAAGCTCTTGGCTTCTCACCTTGAGCAAAAACTAAGGAATTTCTCCTTTGAACAAGTGTTTGCTGTATAATTTTGTCTATTCAACTATATAGCTGCTCCCCTTTTATAGAGGTTACAAACGTTTCCTTAAAGAATAATAGAAACTTTGTAAAGTAGAAATAGGGCAACATAGCAACTCTCCTAAAGCTGAAATAAAAACTATCCTAATATCGAAACAGGAAACTATCAAAAAAGGAAACTACAGCAACTTTATTAATTCTGAAACAGAAAATAGAAACTCTCCTACTATTGAAATGGGAAAATGTTGAAATAGGAAACTACTTAAAAAACAAACTTCATTTGTCAAGACAGCTTGTAGCTTTATTTGACAAATTTACTGCATCATTATAGGGTTAAATCTAATTCCAACGATTTCAAACCCCAAAACCAAAATCAATGGAAACCAAATTAATTTTTTAAAATAGGTGCCAGATTCTACACAGGCAGAATCAAATCATGAGCAACTAGTTGAAACTCTTCTATTAATAGACTGTCTTGTAGAAATTTTCTTGTCGCTTAAAGAGGAATACATCCATTTCACAACATATCAAGAACACACTAAACCCTAAAGTTCCATACCATATATTTAACGCTAATTCAACTTATATTGACACCCTTTTCCAAGATATATTTTCACAGTCCTACTTTTATTTTGTACTTCCTCTCTAGTATGGCCGCTAGTACTACATTGTTTATATATAACACAGATGAAGGCACCTGCTCTTGAATTCAAGTTGTCAAATCATCCATAACCAATGAGAAAGATACCTGGTCCCCTTACTAATTATTCTCACATTAGCTAATGCTCTCTCATGTATGAATTAACCAGTAAGTTAGAGTCATCCCATGCCATACCCATTCCTCGTAAGTTATCGCCACTACAAAGGCCAAATATTGGAGATGACATGTAGCTTGGAAGTTAAAATCTTTTGGATTCAATCCCCTAAAATTTTGGAATTTAAAGTCAGAGATATTATTGCCTTACCATGCAGTAGCTAACAGCCAAAACATCATCAAATTTTGTTAAATTAGTTTCTTTATTTTGCTAATAATGAACTTCTTAATGCTTTGAGTCCAAAATTTATTTATAAGGGAGGAAAAAAAAAATAAGAAGAAGAGGTAGCGCTTCATTCTTGATGTCTCTTACTTTTATAAAAAATAAAATAAAAAATTCTTCCCATTTAATGAAGGCTTTTCTGAAAAGGCTTCATTTTTGTTTAAAAAAAAGAAAAAGAAAAACAAACTCAGTTTATGGATTGGATCAATGATCCTAGATCTGTCATTTAACAAGTCAAATATAATAATCCCCCATTATTCATTTTAGGATTTTGATTGAGACAATTTAGGTTTCTTTTAATTGATGTCGATTTACATATGGACTGGTCTGAAATTTAATGTTCAATATATGAGTGACTATTGACACCCTAAACCAGTGGAGTTACTATGCCAACATGATTAATGAAATTTCAAAACTTAGATTAGAAAATGAAATGAAATCTAGATCTTCAGCTAAAAATAGAAGTTGAAAAAAAGAAGAAGAGAAAATCGATGTTTGTGACAATGTTTTTCCCATGCAACACATATAAGAAGCTCTAGATTTGACTGTTAAATGTAAGGATTTCCTCCTGAAATAGAGGCAACTGCAACGGAAACCAGCTTTTGCAAGACTTCAAAAAAAAGTGTACGACCTTTAGATTTCATACATAACTAAAGGTTTCTTATATTTACCCACTTCTCATACGGATAAACCCTTTCCAAACCATTGTTGGATCACCATATTATGGGTTATAAATGAGAAAATCAAGCAATCCTTGCAGAAAAAAAAAGTGCACGCCAGAAAAAACTTCGACAAACTACTTTTGAAAGCTACATCGTAAATTGATCACAAAAAAATTTTAAGAACTAGAAAGTTAGGTCCGGAGTCAATGACTTTGAACAGAAAATTAGCTTGCGGTGCAAACCAGAAACTGCAACCGGAGCTAAATACAAACCCCGCTACGTAAGAGAACTGACGAGTTTATGTTGTCATATGGAGAGCACAATATTCAATCACATGAAGGATCATAGAATGACCAAAAACATTGTTAATTACCACGTTCATGACGCGGAATGCAGGCCATCATCTTCTGATCCTCGCACGTTTCGGAAGATTTATCACACGTCTGAACACTTGCTGGCTGTGATCCAATTGGGTTATCAGACTTGTCGGTTTTCGTCTGGTCGTTACTTTTGTTAGCCTGATTTCCAGCCTGAGGACTCTGTGGAGTAGGTACCTTTGGGTTCTGCAGACTAGATTTATCACCATCAGACTGGTTCGTAGTGTCATTCACACCAGAAAGGGGACTAGGAGACGGAGGAAACTAGACAAAACTCAAATTCAGTATCCCTAGTTGGAAATCGAGGAATTAAAATGCCAAAATGGATTAAAAATAAATTAAAACGAGAGTACCTCTTTCGCAGAGGAGTTGTCTTTTGATACAGTTCCCGCCAATATTCTGAAATTCTCAAATATAGAGCCATCAGATCCTTCTGGAATTATCAAAACCAAAAAAATTACAGCGATAATTCCCCTTCCATCCATTCTCGCAGATCTATAACCCTCGTGAAAGCGAAAACCCTAACCGCTCGACATAAATTCACAATAAATCGCGCCAATTTGCAAAATCCAACAACAACAGCTCCACGAAACTCATCTTTTCAGCGAAACAAATATCCTCGAAAAAGGTAATCTCATGAAACTCTCGGGCTACAAAAAGGAAAAGCCATCACATGATCGAGTAATCAAAAGAGAAGCGTGTCCACCATTCAACTGAATAGCATTCGACAAAGAACAAAATTAGTAAACTGAAGAGATCTTCTAGGTCACGATTTCATAGAATTAGATAAAGAACAGCCGATTGCAGAACAAATCGATAATCGATATACAGCCAAGAAGGACGAAAAATCACAGCGAGGGGTGAGGTTTTCCACGGTGCCGAAGTCAATGAAAGTCGGTCTCCCAGCCCGTTGAGCCCAAACTTCTTAGGATTCACGCAGTTTTGAGTCCAACAGAAACAGCTAAAATCAGAGCCGTTCGACCAAACGGTCTCGTGGTTAATTTAAATGTCAAAAGCCTTTTTAAACCGCAATTAGGGTTGCTAAATGAAAATATACTAGATTTCATTAATTTGAACCAGTTTACCTTTATAAAGTTAGTGGTTAATTTAAATGAATATGTATTGCTCTATTAAAAAATTTGGGATTTTCTACTTTACCTTTATATGTGTTGAATTATTATAAAGCTTTTACACTACATGAGAAAGATGAATTTTTCCCATAAATTAAACAACTAACCAAAGGAAAATAAAGTAGTCCCAATTAAATGATTTAATATATTGAATTAAAACCTTAAGTTACTAGAATGATGAGTATTAATAATACAAATAAGAAATTTTGAAGGTATTTTAATGCTATTTTAAAAACATGGGGAGATTATATAAAATTTTAGACAAAGATATATTTGCACGTTTAAAAAAATTTATTTTATTTTATGAGTATAACTTGGAATAAAGAATTGCTAGTTTTCTCATATGAAAAGCTAAAGATAAGTATTAAATGTGGTCATGCATTCATATGAATCATCATACGTAGTTATTTAGTTCATCAAAGGTTTTAAAACATGGTGAGAAGTATTCCTTGGAAATTTAAAAAATGTTCACCACATTTTTCACTTATTTAGTGGTATAATGATAAGTTGATAGGATAATATTGTTTCCAACAGAAATGATTTATCTTTTTTTTTTCTTTTCTTTTCTTTTCTTTTGGTCAAAGCCAAGACCTAGAGATCCACCTATAAAAGTATGTATATTGAAGAATCTAAGAAATCGATCGTGAGGAAAACCTAAAAAGACATGACTGGAGTTAATAAGACAAGACTCAAATAAATATAAATTAACTAAACATATGATTTTTCTATATATAAAATGGGTGGAGAGAGAGGATTCATGTCGACTTTGGTGGGAACTTGCTTATATCGATGATGATGCATAATTTTGGTTAAATACAATCTTGAATAGGTAAATTATTTAAGATGGGCTCCAATTGGAAATATAATCAATTGCGCAATGAAATTATACAACTAATTGATAGAGTGAATAAGCTTTGCAAAAATGGGAGATATGTAATGCACACAGCAATTAATGAAATAAATGGTATCCCATCTTCTTTCTCCTCGTGTATCTGACTATCTTCTTCTTCTCCTCATTCTTTTGGTTTCTCTTCAATTAACAACTCAAAGAAGATAAGTCCGATACCAATCTTCATGTATTAGGTCAAATCAAGAAGAGAGCACTTCGGAGCAGAGTGTGAACTATCTCAACCGATAAAGAGTCATTTTGTTAATGCAAAGGAGTAGAGGCCGGAGCGATTTGACGCATTCCATGAAATTGAAGACACTTTTGGCGTATTTTTCAGGTTCGTAACATATCTTAACAATGTCCTACTCGTCGTCGTTGTCTTCTTCTTCTTAAGAGCTTTAGGAGGAGGTTTTGAACCAGTAATTCAACAATGGGGGTTTGGTAATATCTAGTGTTTATTGGAAACAAACCATTGCCTATCTTAATTTTTTCTCTACTTTTTTTTCTTTTGGAGATGGAAACTCTAGCCGTTGGAGGCCATTGGTCCTAATTCCCATAGAATTTCATGTGTAAATTAAACGCCTTTAATGCTTTTACTGTGAATAGGGCTTTTGGAAAACGCAAAGAAATTAAGAAGGAATTTCTTTGCTACAAGAAAGAATAAAGTGCTCGAGCACTTCGGCTTAGCTGCTTGTCAGGGCTTTTGTGAACTTGGCTTGTGGATTACTGATTACCCACAAATAAAAAGAAAGAAAAGAAGCCACAAAATTAAATAAAACGTCTCTCATGAAGTCTTATCTCCTTTAATATAAAAAGGATTAGCTGCATGCATGCACGCACGCAGTTGGCGTACTCGTCAAGAAGCCCCTTCA
Source organism: Buxus sempervirens (assembly GCA_947561395.2). NCBI lineage: Eukaryota > Viridiplantae > Streptophyta > Magnoliopsida > Buxales > Buxaceae > Buxus > Buxus sempervirens. The sequence goes on along the minus strand of OX387183.1, from coordinate 61,509,892 downwards.
TTCACTTTGGTAGGTTTTGGCACATCCGGCTTTCTGGTGTCGGCTTGACCTGAGGTCGTTTTTGCAAAGTATTGGAAACAGGATGCCTGGAGGCTGGAATGGAGCAACCTCCTTAAAATTTTCATGTACAAATCGATGCAAATAGCATATTTACGTGAGAGTTGAATTCTCTTTAGCAGATGGAAGGCAAAGCGGGCATTAACAGATGGTTCGGGGACGAACACAGTTCACTGTTCGACCAGTACGAACGGCTGTCCTTCGAGATCCAGCTCAACCAAGCGATCCTGGGCAGGAGTTTCTCAGCACCGAATGTGCCTCGGTTTCTTACCCCACCAGCACCACCGCAGCGACCAGCTTTGGTCTCTCAAGTGCGGCAGGGGCGACGCTTGGGCTTGCCAAAGGTTCTGAAGAAGTTACTGGTACCAATTATGGGCAGAAAGGAGAGAAAGGAAACCCCAGCTCAAAAGGATCCCAAATGTTTGAAGATGACTAGCAGATCCTTACGATCCTTACGAATTTGAAGCCAAACTCTCTCTCTCTCTCTCTCTCTCTCTCTCTCTCTCTCTCTCTCTCTCTCTCTCTCTCTCTCTCCATCTTGGAGCCCAAGGGTCTCTAGAGAACTCGGGTGGATGTACTGGGTTACGATTTTTTATTGTTTCATGGGTTTCTGTATGTGATGTGATTCTTTTTGTTACAAATATTTGTTGCTCTGTAGTTTATTACAAATTTGGGTGATTGATTCCAAGTGATGCTTTTCTACATGGTATTGTCACCGTCACTGCTGAGTTGACCCGTTGAGTTGACAAAGATGACTCGACGGTTTCCGGACATTCAGTGTTAAATTAGACCGTTATCCTACCCAAAAAAAAAAAGAACCAAGATTTAAATTAGACCGTTAAGGATCGAGCAACAGTCTCTCTTATCTGCTTAGTAATGCAAGGACGACAACTCTCTCTTTCTCACTCTCATGCTTTCTTCAGTTCTATGTTCGTCACCTCTTTCTCTGTCCCTGCGATCCTCTATAAATCAAGGTTCTTTCTTCTTCAACAACAACAAAAGCAGCAGCAGCAGCAGCGTCATCAGTGACAACAATTACGGTAAAAGTGGACAAGGTAAGCTGATTCTGTGGACAACAATTGCTTTCTCCGATCGAAATTCTGGAAAATTTACCATCCTAGATGCATATGCGTCCAATATTGTTGACGAAAATGAAAGGATACCGGAAGTATTCCTTAATTTGGTGGAAGGAAGTGAGAGTTTATCCAATAAAGAAGGAGAGAAGGATAATCGAGCTTCCGTTAAAGAAACCGGAAGGTTACCAACCGCGCTGGAAGAGGGAAAGGCGGGTTTAGTCGAGAGCAATGGGGGGATTTCCACCAAAAAAGAGGTAAATTTTATTGATTTAGTTGAGAAAAGTGGTGGATTTCGCTCCGAGGGAGAAATTGAAAATCTGAATTTTTTTGTTCAGAGAATTAGTAAACGAGTTCATGATCTGTTGGAAAGAACTGGAAAATTACCAAATCATGAGCAGACGAAAATTCTCGATATATTTGAGAAAGATCGTGGAATTCTGACACTTACTGACTTCAACAATCTGCTTGTGGCTTTGGTGAAATCAAATGAGCTTGACTTTGCAGTGAACCTGTTTGGTGAATTGCCTTCTCACGGTTTAGTGGCAGATTCTCAGACATTGTCGATCATGATTAGGTGCTACTGCAAGAAAAACGATCCCCACGAGGCCAAAAGGGTTTTAGACCAAATGGTGGAAAGTCGATTTTCTCCTAATGTCGTAACTTTCACCATTCTGATCAATTCCTTCTGCAGAAGGGGGAAACTGCAAAAAGCTTTTGAAGTTTTTGAGATGATGAAACACATTGGATGTCGACCTACGGTACAGACGTACAACTGCTTGATCAATGGGCTCTGTTATGTTGGGAGGGTGGAGGAGGCATTTGAACTGTTGATAAAGATCAAGAAGTCGTCTCAGAAACCGGATATTTACACTTACACTGCAGTTATGGATGGTTTCTGCAAAGTGGGTCGTTCTGATGAGGCAATGGAATTGCTTGATGAAGCTTTGGACACGGGATTGAAGCCAACTGTGGTCACTTACAACACATTACTTAATGGGTACTGTAAGGAAGGAAGGTCCTTGGAGGGAATTAATGTCTTGAAGCAAATGAGAGGGGGAGGCTGTCAGCCTGATTATATCAGTTACACTACTTTGTTACATGGATTGCTGAAGTGGAGTGAAATTTCGGCAGCCCTACAGGTTTACAAGGAGATGTTGAATTTTGGTTTTGAAGTTGATGAATGGATGATAAACAGCCTTCTTAAAGGAATTTGCAGGAGATCATGGACAGTCAAGGAGCTGCTAAAAGATGCTGAGGAAGTACTTCACAGAGCTAAGGATATGGGATATGGTATTTACTCCCATACTTACTGCTTGATGATTCAATCTCTATCCATTGGAAGGGAGACAGATAAGGCTTTAGCCAATTTACATGAGATGGTTAAAATGGGGTATCATCCAAGGATAATTACCTTCAGTGCTGTCATTCACGCACTTTGTGTCGAGGGTAGAGCCGAAGACGCATTGCATGTTTTGGTACTCATGTTTGAGGGAAGCAAAATCCCTGGAAGAATTTCTTATAACATCTTAATAGATGAGTTTAATCGTCAGGGGCGATTTCTGGGTGCTTGTAATATATATGGGGCAGCACTGAAGCGAGGAGTAGTTCCAGGACGGAAGCCAAAACAGTTTCAGATGGAAAAGAAGCCTCTTCTTGAAGATGTATAGGTTCAAGAGTGTGATGGCGCTGCCAGTTTCAACTCTCAGATGTGTTCCCTGGTGTCTTTTAGACTATTATTTCATAACAAAACAGCTAGATCATGTTAATGAATGGAGAGGAAAGGACACAAGATCCCTTGAAAGATGACGTTAAGGAGGGGAACAAATGATCGACTTTGCACTTGGAGCACCTCCTGTTACTCAACACCAACCCCAAAACTTTTCTGCCCTGTTCTTTAGGCTTCTTATGCTAATACGATTTCACTTGTATTATTGTTGCTGATTAGAAATTCATAATATAGACGTGTTTTTGGCAACGCAAACAGGTGTTCTGATTTTTTTCTTTTTTTCTTGTGTCGGGTGACGAGATAGTGATTTTGGGTTTGTAGGTAATGAGATTCTGTTCTTTGATGTGTTCAAGGCTGTGGCCAGCACATTGTTATAACATTGTCGGAATTTTTTCAGAATTTTATGAATTTCTACAAGGCTCTATCATTCAATCTAACGTATCTGTGTCAATTGGTTGATCTAAGATGGCCAGAATAAACTTTAACCGAGTTCAAATCCAGATCCCTTCAACAATCAATCATAGTGGATGACACAAGAAATAAAGTAGTAATCACAAATCATATAGTCGAGCTGATGCTTGGGGCAGGAGAACAATTCACAGGTGCATACAAAAGCTGATGGGACTGGGGCGTCAATAGGTATCCCATACCCAGTAAACTTGATACGTAAACAGGCTTGGTTCTGGTTAGATATATTAACCAGTCAAAAGTATGTTCTATTTGGATTTTTACCCATCGAGTATCAGGTCCTTACCTTTATTAGGTATTCCATTAGTGAATTCCTTATACCCTTATAAATAAAATAGTCTGCCAAAAAGTATAAATTTATTTGATATTTGCTCTACTATTCCTTTCCCCCCAATCCTTAGCTTCCTCCATCTTCTACAATTCTAACTTTTCAACTTCCAAGTTATACGAATTAAGGAAAAAAAATCACCAAGTTTGTAAATAATTATAGTATGGGGTATCTGTAAAAATCTGGGTATTCACAGGTTTGGCTCAACGATTAGTAGTGATAACCCACCCCAGACATGGAAGTGATAAGGCCAGGAACTGTCACCTATAACAGGGTTTGATTCTGGGAATAACTGGATTGATTCCAAACACAACCAAAACACCACTATTTGGAACAGCACTGGTTAACTAAATGGTTGTATAAGCTCAAGCATCAACTGCCTCTGATGTTTAGCATTGCCATGCACTATCTCAGAAGTTAACTTCTCTGATATCAACTATCTCAGAAATCTAGATATAGAATACAAACACTGTGCTCTTCTTGCTCCTGTTGAGCAATGGACATAGATTGCTTAAATTATGCCAGCACTTATAAAAATAAATGGCAAAATTCTGGCAATAAGCAAATGAGGATTTAAAAAAAAAAAAAAAAATCTCATAAAACCAATTTAAGCACGGCTGGTATATTGCCCAGTTCTTGTGTCCACCAAAATCTTGTCACCAATGTTTACAAACAATGGGACATTTACAACAGCACCAGTATCTGTAGTTGCTGGCTTTGATCCACCTGTCAAAAGATATAAGAACAGAGAAGTTAAATACTGCCATGCTATCTGTATTTCCCAAACCATTTTACTGTCACCACCAAGATACTGAATCTGTTGCAGATTCTAGCACACATAATCCATATTTAAGTTTAATGTCTTTTGGCATATGAAAATCTGACTCCATTTTTTTGCAAATGCTCGTGCACATTGCTTTTAATCCAGGCTCCATAATGTTGAAATATCTAATTTAAAAATCATAGACTTGTGCAATGGGAAATTTGTCCCTTGATAAGGAAAGCTAAGGAAAAAAAACCTACTGAATCTAGGTTTCTCAGAGGAAAGCTAAGGAAAAAAACCTTCCACAGGATGCTTTAATCTAAGAAATTCAAAGTTCTCAAAAGAGTCAAAAAATAAAAGCTCTTTGGCATTAAATAAATAAAAGGAATGTTTAAAACATTTTCGTAGGGATCTGTTTTTTAAGAAAAGAAACCATAAAACATCAATTACGACTCCCATCTCAACCCTTCTAAGCCATTGAAACAAAACAAATCCTATGACTCCTCTTAAAACTCATGATTTTTTTTTATGCAACAAGAATAATATGCATAAAAATCGTCAATTTCTGCAATAAAACTTTGAACTATGGCCAAAATATTAAAATCTCAATAAAATGGTAGAAATGGCCATTGATGAGATCTTTCTAATGAGTCAAATATCACCCAAAAAAAGAAGTGACCATAAAGTAAAAACTCCTAAAAGCAGACTGCACTGTAGCTCAACTACAAAAAGCAGTTTATGTATGATCTGTAAGGAAAACTTTCAGAAAAACACAAATTTTAGGCTATGAGTCATTAAAAACATAAACGTGGCTTCTGTAAACTAATGTTGATTAATAAGCATGTGTATATGAACGGAGTTTAAATGCAAAAAATGGTTCGGACAATTGAGTTTTCATTTTACATGTTGGTATATGCTAACATTCAGTGTGTACACAACTGCATGAGTATGTGTGTGCATACATCAATTAGTGATGGTCTATACTCATACTAAAACTTAAACTATTATGGTTCATGAAGGCAGCTTCTATGGTTTACCTTGTGCAGTGTCACCTTTAAGACCAGGGTCCACATCAACCACGGTTAAATTTACTTGGACGGGGAGTTCAAAATCAATAACCTGTAATAATATGATGATCAGTTATACGAGGAGACTAATTTTTTACACATGTATTTAAATGTTGCTAGGGGTACATATGTATATGAGGAAATAACATATTAAAAATTGTAAGGTGCACTACAAGACCACACTGGTATTCTGGATAATCACCAATGGTGCATCAATTCCTTTTTTTTTCCTTTCTTTTTTGTTGTTAGCATGGTGCATCAATTCCATGCTAAATCGTATAATGCTTCTGCAACAAATGACTCTTCACTCACGTTCTTGAACATGTATTGCATTAATTTGAGAATGAGAAGACAAATAATCATGACAGTGAGAATACTTTTCCATTCCAAAACAGCAAATTGCAGTCCATGCCCTCTTTCAGCCACTTTCTTTTGTCATGAACATCCGCCTCATTCAGACGGATTTCTTCATATGTATTCTGTGAATTATAGAATGCATGTTACAGAGGAAATTTTGATAAACAAGTCATTTTCATGGTCAATCAGATAGGAAATGATGTACGCAACATTAAAAGGATATATGATCTTCAGGAAATTATGAATGAGGAATTTCTGTATAGGTAATCCTCTAACTGTAGATGGTGTCCTACTAGTTGTCAGATAAAAAAACACATGCAGACACGTACTTACACATGCACATACACACATAGGTATACACAGGGGTATAACCAAAAATTAAATAAGACAAATAAAAATTGATATCAATACAGGCTTGATACAATAGGTTGACAAGAAAATCTGGGGGAATAACCAATGTGTGGTATGGATTTAGCACATGGGAAATGACTGGCAAGCTCCACTTATCCTGTGTTCCTCAATATAAATGCACTTCACACCCCAAGTTTCAATACAACCATATCAATCTCACAAAAAAAAACTTAAATTTAATCTCTCTCCTGTATAAAATCTTAAGAATATCAAAAAATTCAATGACCTCTATTGCAAACAATAATAATGAGGCCTATGTATGTTTTATTAGCATTTTTTTATGAGGTTATTCTCATTTCAAAATCATTTCAAATAACAATATATGAGGTTAAGAAACAAAGAAGAGTATTCATCAATATCAAAAAGAGGGATGCTAGAAAGAAACACACCACAATTGCAACCCCAGTTTAAAACAAAAAAAATGAAATAAAATCATTTACCCATGTTATAGATAACTCCTATATCATCTTGGGGGTCACAAGTACAACACATTGCATTTAGCATTCTCATGTTAAAAAAGTTTCTTTTTCCCAGTACAACAACATAAGAGTTTTTGTTAAATCCCAGAAAAGACATTTAGAGTGGAAAAAAAGACGAGGGATATCTTCATAAATATAATAAATTGAAGACTTTTTTACAAAAAAGATAAAGAAAAATATATTTTATATAAATAAATATAGAAGACATATTGGTAAGGTGGAAAGATGGTGTAGGGAGAGAAAATATAGGACTGTTGAAGAGAGAGAAAGAGCCACATTTGGTGGGATGGGGAACTGCATTATGACATCATAGATAAACTGCATGAGGTGTAAGCTGCCATTATAATGCTTTAAATTTTTCAAAACTTTGGGTGGGATGCCACCTCCCTCTTCCCATCATTCTGACATTGTATACACATGTGTCTATACATGCACAAACACAGATATCTATACATGTCTATTTATATATTAGTAGGAATCTCATAGTAAATCAAGGTTATATGCCATAATTTAAGAAATTTTTTTATAGAAGAACCAGGATGTTGACCTTTAACAGCATAAAACATGAAGTGAAAAATGTAATTCTTATTGATAGCAAATAGATGCATCTATTTATGATTTCTAAAAGATGATAAGAAGTGAAAAGCAAAGGATACCAGGTCCATGAAGACAAACTGGGCACCATCCTTATAAGTGAATTGTCTGGTTTCCTTCACTATGTTTGCCTCGTTTACCTGGAGAAACAATGACGCGTTGCAAGAATAAAGAAAGCCCATCAGAAAGCTAGAAGTGTTTACTATTCAGCACAAAATAATAAATGAAGGGAAAAAGGACTAATATGACAGAAAGGGGATTGCCTTAACTTGCAGAGTTAATATAAACCTATAACAGAGACCGGAAGAATTTAAGCCTCCCATTTTCAGAGTATATATAGGTATTTAAGGGGCTAGATCATGCATGCGCCATGTAGGAAAAGAAACATTCTTCCATGTCCTACAAATTAGTCATCTGCAAGTAAGAGCCGTCCTTGCTTTATTTTCTGACAGATTTTATTCCTTCTATCCTTATATTGTCCTGCAAGCCTTTTTCGATCAGCAGCATAGAATACTCCATTGTGTCAAGTCATTGACATCTAGACAATTTATTTTGTTCAGGTTTGTAATATATAGTTTTGCACCATGTATTAGGAACTATGCTATATAACCATTGAAACATGAACTAAACCTCTTCTTATATATTTTTCTCAAAATTTCTTGTGCTACATTGTATTCAGACAAGATATATCTTGTAATTTACTTTTTTCAAAATTATTTATGCAACATTGCATCAACAAATAACAGAATGCTTTATTCCAGTTTATAAAAATGTCTTTAGTCAAATTACAATGATCAAGAATCATTTCTCCCTAATTGACTCCATACAGGTTCTTTTTGACTTTCTCTTGCAGTCTTGGATACTTTAATGAGTAAGAACACTCCTCCTCACAACTGCCTCTGTCTTTCTTTGCTTTGTATCCCCAAACCATCTTAAAATATTTTTCTCCATCTTATAACTTCTATATATGTTCATTGTTTACCTTCTCTTTCCAAGTCTTCGCAGAACTTATCTCATCATTGTCATCTCAAAAATGCCCATTTCATGCATGTCTTTTCTACAGCCTTGTGGCTAATGTAGTCTGACATAAGGGTTAAAACATCCACAAGTAAACCATAAAGACTATAATGACATTCTATTGCTACTCAACCCAATATCTGTAACAAAGAGGCATAAACCTAAAAATATTTACATCTAAAATAAAAAAACATAAAAACACTAATTCGCAGCACCAACTGAGCTATTACCGTACTTCCGGCTCGAAAAGTCTTCTCGACTGTGTTTCCCGTTACATGGTTCCGCATTTTAGTCCTCACGAATGCTGCCCCTTTTCCAGGTTTCACATGAAGAAACTCTACCTCACAAAAAAAACACACACACACATTAACCAGATAATAAAATTTATGGCTTTAAATCAGAGAACGTATGTAGTTGTAGTTTGTCGTAATTTGAGTTCCAAATGACTGATTTCCAAAAGGTGAGTACCTAGAACTCTCCAGGGAGCTCCGTCAACCTCAATATTGGAACCCACTTTAATATCGTTGCTGGAGAAGGCGAAAATTTCTGGAAAGCAGAATAATAAAAATAGAGAGCCCTAAATATAAAAAGGAAAAAAAAATTGCTTAACATCGAAACGAAATTTTCGAAGAAATTACTTGGAAATCTGGAACCAGCGGGTGTACTCGGAAGAACCCGAATTGGGAGAAAGAACGGCTTTTGGGAAAGAGAGTGTGATGATGACAGTGTACGGAAGCATAAGCTCGAAGATAGCCTGAAGGTTGCAGTTCCCGCCATGGTTGAAAGGAGGGAAGATGATTAACGTTTGCCTCAAATCTTCCCCAAGATTTATCCAAATCCGAACTCGCGCGATAACGAGGCTACGAGTTTTGGCGCAGGGACTGTTAAAGAACCACCGGGACAACGTGATCCTGGTTTATATGTTCAACCAGTGGGTCAAACGGTTCACTGGTTCTGTGAGAAACAGGTTGTTTAATATATATTTATATATGTAAAATTTGTTATCCCTTTTTAGGATTCTATTTTTTATTTTATATCTTCATAAAAGAATCCTAAAGAAAAAAAGAATAACCCTTTTTTTAGAATTTTGTCTATATCTATTTTGAATTATTAATTGATAATACCCATGATTAAAAGAAAAATTTTATCCTTTTTAAATTCCACTTATTTAAATAAATCTTACAATAATTCCAATTCCTTATCTGAGCAAAGGGAAAAAAAGAATCCTACTATAATTGGAAATCTTATCTAACTAATAAGGGACGTTCATTAATAATATAGGAGGAATTTTTTTTATTTTCTTCTTAACTTAAATTTTCTTATTAATAATAATTATTCATTACCGTTTTTATAAATCTATCTAATTTTATATTTCACAATATTTTTATTTAAAATCTATATCCTTTTTAGAATCCCATATAATTGGAGCAGCTCTTGAAGAAATAGGGAATTCATTACCTTTTTTGGAATTCCACCTAATTTCTATTTTATTTCTGTTAAAACTTTTATCCTTTTTAGAATGAAAGAAAAAAAAAAGCATAGGTATTATTTTTAATTTTTGCATATATTTTTCTTATATTAAATAAGAAAAATAATAACATATTTATTATACTTCAATAATAAATCCTCAAGAATGAAAGAAATTTAATCAAATAATTATAAGTGAAATTTCTAATATTACATATAAAAAAAGAGGATGACAACTAAGAAAATTATTCAAATAATTATAAGTGAAAATGTTATCAATTTTCATATATTAAATTAAATAATATATTTATTTTTACAATATATACAATTTTTATATATTAATTACCATATTTGTTTTCATAATCATAACATTTTAAAAAGAGAAGAATATTATTGTATTCAAATATGTAAACATTAAGTTGCAGCTCTTTATATATTCCAAAAAAATATAGATAAAATATTTTAATTTCTAATATTAAATAATAAATTTAAAAAGTTTGTTTTTTTACTTACTTTTTATTCTTTTTATGAAATTTTTTTTATTTTATAATAAATAAACATATTTAGAAGTACTAGGTCATTAAAATCATTTTTAAAATGAAATTTAAACTTGAGTTCTATTGAGGAACAAAAGAATCACAAACTATAATATCATTCTCAACGTGCAACATACGTTCACATTTACTAGTATATATATATATATATAAAATATGATTCTTATGCTCTTAATGCAAGAGATAATAACAAATGTATAAAAAAATGAGAATGAGAGCAAAGATAAGGTTAACTTTAGGTTATGATTTAGAAGACGATGTGACATGGCCAACTTTTACATCATCATCATCATAAGCCAATTCCCACCAAAGTGGGATCGACAACACAAATCTCATCTCTTCATCCCACTCTATCAAAAATCATATTTTCAGTTAATTTATGATTTTGTAAATCTTATTTTATAAACTCCATTAATGTCTTTTGAAATCCCCCTCTTACTTACTTAGGCTCTTCAATCTGTATACTCTCAAACCTTCTAAGATGGCTAACTTTTACATGATGTCGATAAAAAGGGTATTATATCAGAAACAAAACAATCGCAATAATAATTGTCGTTACAATCCCACTAATGCTGATTTCCACACATACTAGATAGGCTATTAGGCTATGAGAATGCTGGCCTTTAAAAAAGTCATCATTCCTCGTTCCCTGTTTTGTTGATTCACCCACTGATAATTCCAAAATGAGTTCGCCCAGGACACCATCAAATTACCAAAACTCGCAAATGGTACATCTCGAGCAAGGGCTTTCCGTCAACTTCTATCGTCTCAGCTAGAGGTGGCAATGGGTCGGGTTCGGGCGGGTTTTGATCGGGTTGATGTATGGGGTTAACAAGCCAAGACTCAACCCGCCCGTTTAATAAACGGGTTGGAATATCCCAACCCGCTCTAACCCGCCAACCTATTTAAATAATTTAAATTACTACTAAAAATTTTAATTCATTTTAATATCAAAGCACACATAATAAACGTAATAACACAACAATCATTAAGATAGAACTAAAATAACATGAAAAAAATAATTAAAACATAATAATATAGTCTTAAAAGACTTTACTTGTCATCAATGCCTCAATTTATATTAGTGGCTAAGAAATTTAAAATATTTATACGTAGAAAGTCTTTCTTCATTTTATCTTTTGTCATTATTTATATTAAAAGAGGAAATGTTGAATAGCCACAAGTATTGTTATTATAGTGTTCCAAACTTTTATTATACAAAAAAATAAACGGGTTGTAATCGAATCATTTCAGGTTGAAAGGTCGAACCCTAACCAAACCCGTTTATAATCGGGTTGAGAATTCATGACCCAAACCCAACCCGCAGGTTGAAACAGTCAACCCAAACCTGTCTAAGACCGGGCGGGTTGGCGGGTCATGGGTCACAATTGCCACCTCTAATCCCAGCAAATCTCTCAGATATCAGAAAAGCTTCAGATGGAAATACCCTTCAAGTCTTACAACAACTTGAGCAGAATTAATTATTTCTACTCCTCATAGCTAACTTGCCAACACATGACACCTCTCTAAACTAAAATCCAAAGACAAATTTCATTCTTTAACTAAACCATTGTTACACAGCCAATTAAATTGGACAACAGAACATAGTACACACAATCAAAACTGAAAATTGACATGATGTGTTGCACATTTTGTGAAACAATTGACATTCTAAGATGTTTGAAGATGTCCTACAGTCTAAGACAACAGGCTCAATAAAAATTTCTAGAAGTACACACAAAAACACCTACCCACTAAGGCTACATTTTATAGTACTTCTCAAAAATTGCTTCAAAAAGTAAGAAAAGCAATTACATTGCTTTTGCTTCTATGAAGATCTTTTTATGAAGCAAAACTGTTGATTCAAATTTGCTTTTGTTAAAAAAAAAAAGCAAAAAAACATGTTTGGTAATATCAAAAGCATAAAAATTGCTTTTTTGTTAACATATAACAAAATACACTATTATGGTAGGGGTAGGTAGTGGTGAGTGGGGGTGTTAATGGTGGTGGTAGATGGTGGGTTGTCGTAGTGATGGTGGTAGTGGTGGTGGGTGAGTGGTGATGGTGATGGTGGTGATGTTGGGGGTGTCGTGGTGGGTGGTGTGATGATTGGTGGCAAGGGTGGTGGGTGCATGGTGATAGTCATGGAGGGGGCCATGGGGGTGGTAGAAGTGTAGTTGGTGGTTGTAGTGGTGGGGGTGATGGGTGGTGGTGGGTGATAAGTGGTACAAGTGATGGTGGTTGGGGTGTATTGGTGAGTGGATGGGTGGTGTTAGTAGTGGTGCCCATGATGGAAAGTGAGGGTGGATTGTGGTGGGATGGTGGGTGGAGGTGGTGGTGGTTGGGGTGTAGGTGGTGATGAGTGGTAGTGTGCTAAGCAAAAGAAGTAAGAAATAAAAAATGAGAGCAAATTTTTTTGCTTCTCAAGAAAATAAATTAGATTGCTTTTGTTTCATCATGAGAAGCAAAAGCAAGTGCTAACCAAACATGCTTATTGCTACAAAGTACATGATTTTGCTTAAATAAGCAAAAAAGCAAAAACAATGTCAAATGCAGCCTAAGTCACTAAAGTATGAACAAAATGGTGACTAGTAAGGTTTCCTATAAGAAGATGAACCTTCAATAAATAAAACGTGCCCGTCGTGGAGAAAGGGAAAATGATATGCTCATAAACAGGATTCGCAATCTGCTGACATAGCAAAGTTGCAAGTAGAGTAAATGGAAGCTGCAGCCGCCCTGATAGCTAATTCCCCCTCCGAGTTATCTGCTCTCTTTAATCTGTATGAGCAATTAAATTGCAGTTTGTGTCAAATATATTAAATTACTTACCAACAAATTTAGCTAAAACAAGAAGAAATATAAAGATTGATTATCAGGCAAATCAGAAACATTCAGCTATGATTCAATAAGCAGTGTCATCATTGCTATATGTTCCCAAAAACTTTGAAACGATCCATAACAAGAATAATATATTGCAACTTGCAAGCTTATCCCCAGCAAACATACTAAGCAGTCAAGTTCATAGAAAAGCATTTGCCACAGGTGATTCCGATCCTTCAGTTATAGAGGCATGATTAGCCCACACTTAGTTCAAAGAAGTAATCTCCCCTCCAGCACAAACTGCTCTAATGGGCAAATGTATGTAAGTACAAAGATTTATTCCATCTGAATCCAGTTCAAGAGGGGGTGACTTTTTCCATTTATTTCTTAGTGTTTCACACCAAAAATTAAACACACCAATTATCACATCTGTTTATACCTTGTCAACTGTATATGACACAATTCATCAAATATCCTATATGTCAAATCTGATATAATTTTTATGGTTGCTGCATAGAATAAATCAATCAAATATATCAAAATTCCAGGGAGAAATAAAATTTTCTGTTTATTGGACCTTAATCTCGTCCCCATGTCAATTTCTGACAGCTGATACAATAGTAGACTGTAGCTTTCCTCCAATCTTTAGTACAGAAAATATATAGAGACTAACAGATCCTACCTATTAGTTTCTAAACCAACCTAATTAGATATGCTAATCATTCAATCTACAGTGACTATTCCCAAAAAAATTTGTGAGACTGATTGACAGGATAATCTGACGACATGATTACTGCCTAAGAAGTTCTCTGAGGACGTCCTTGTCATAACCATATGCTCCAATCCTTTGATGTTTTCAGTGTCATATTAAATGTAGATAGGAATCAAGTGATAGACTCGCTAAAATCAGTATTCCACCTTTGCATCTTACTACAATCTTTATATAAGCAAACACTTTCCAAACAACTTGGTTCCTATATCCTTTGACCCTTTCTCCTTCAGGTTTACCAGTACATTTTATAAGGTTAGACATGCCTGTGCTAGGGCAGAGTTCATCACTGACAACCATTTACAACTACCATTATGAATGACAATACGTTGCTAATGCTTAGGAGAGGACATGCACCTGGAGTCAATCTCAGAAATGCTTAGATGTTGCAAATCATGTGCTGCATTCCAGTTAACACACTGCAGACCGCGCTCACAATGCACTTGCATTTCTTTTACTTGGTTTAACCATCTTTCCTGAAATTAAAATGCACACAAAGAAGTCATATATCCTGAAATTAATATGCTTCAAAAATGTATTAAAAGAGAAACAGAAAGAAGAGGAGGCTGCTTAAGGCCTTCCCAAGATGACAGAGACCACTCATTCTCCTTCCTCTCATCAAGCAGATGAACAAATTCTAATTAATGGAAGTCCTAGATCACTAATCAGCGCAATGGGATGCTTCTTTGATCCACAAGTTCTGTTGGCTGACTTGCCTCAAACTTCATGATTTGATAGACTGTAAAAAAATTTAAGGGGATATGCACCATATGACCACAATAATCTGATTGGGCAGCTTCTTAGATTAGGAAAATTACAGGCCCTGACTATGATTCTGTACCAAATCCTGAATATGGCTGCATTCCTATATCCTGAGGGGGCTAAGATAGCAAAGCGGCACCCCGTAGAGGTAGGCACTGAAATTGTAATTAACTCAGTTCTATTGAACTCACTAGATGTTTTCCCTCTTCAAAGAGTGCTTTATCCATCTGATCAAACAGTCCAGTCCACCTTGCTCTATGCATTTCTGGAGTTGCAATGTTAGGATGTCCAGAAGTCAATGAATGAGTAATGTTAGGGTTATTCTCTGAGTTAGAAGGGAATTCTTTTGACATAAGAAAAGGCAATTCTGTCTGAATAACAGCCCGAACCCTCTTCTTGCTACTTCTCAATGCTGCGCATACACAATAAGTACGTTAAAATATAATGTAAAGTTTTGCTCACACTGGGTAACAATGCTTTGAGAAAGACTACTATTACCAGCAAGCCGCCCTCTAATGTCCAGAAGAAGAAGTTCCAACCATTGTGAAGCCACAGTAGCAGCTGAAAAGCAAAGGAAACATCCAAATAAGCACAAAAAGGTGTTGTGCTCCCTTTTAACAGATAGAGAATGTGATTGCCAGGTTGTCTTAATCTATTTGTCTTCTTGAGATCCATTTATAAGGGCTTCACGAAGAGCCTTGCTTCTGTAACACACCCATATATGTTTATCCCATCCACACGATGGACATATTTTCAAATGACATTTCCACTTAACTTACTCCTTTCAAAGTTAGAACTTCAAACCACCCTCGGCCTGAGTCAATGACTGAGAAAAAGTAATAAGTGGATTAAGAAGTTTTATTTAGTCAGAATTGGAACTTACCTTTTACCGAAAGAGAAGAAACATTTGCTTGATTCAATGTCTCTTTATTAGACAAAGAGCTAGTATTCTCTGACTCCATTCTAGCTGATGACAATTTCAACATAAGAGTATCATCCTTGTGGTCTGAGGTAGAGTGTGAAGCATCAGAAGTTTCACCAGAAACCCTTCTACCAATTATGTGCGACTCATCAGCTTCACCCTTGTACTTTGAACTTGTGGGTTTAGAAATATTTGAAGACATATAACAACCTCTTGTTGGCCTATTTCCTGATAAGGTATGTGGAGATTCCTCTTCCTTAGAGATAATGGGCCGACTGGCCCGTGAATAATGGCCATTTCCATGGTCCTTCCTGCCATTGATATCCTTGATGCCCTTTCTAATTTGGCTTACTTCCTTACTTTGAATACCTCCATTTTCGAGCTTCTCAGATCTCACTAGGGCCTCAATGATAGAGTGGACCTGTTTACTGTTTCTCACATGGTTTATGATCCCAGGATTCAGTTCATTAAGCAATCCGCTTGGAGCAGCAATCTTTGTGAATCGATTAATCTGTTCTCTTTTTGCAAGCTCCATGTTTCTCTTGAGCATGTCACTTTTACTTTTCCGTATGCGTTGCTTAGGAACTGGTATACCTCCATGCGATGAGGATAAAAAACCATTTTGTTTCATCTCATTCCACGTTCTCAACGAAGCATTCTCCTCCAGTGGGTCAGTGGAGCTCCCACATTCCGAAGCATCAACATAGTTTACATGACTATGGATTTTTTCTAGACAGAATGGATCCTGGTCTAATGAACTAGAGAGGCATATATTAAGGTCTAACCCGATACCTCTTGACGTTACAAACTTAGGGTCACCATTTTTGTCATGCTTCCCAAAAACAAACTGTTCCCTAGTATCATTAACATGTGCAGGTGCAGTAGCATCATGTACTATGTTATTACTAATGCAGGCTCCGGTACTAAAATTCAGAGTGTTGGGAGCAGAGTCAACACAAGCCGATCTCAAAGAAGCTGCATCCCCAAAGAAAGGTAACGTATTCCTGTCTGTTCTTTTACACTGGACAGCATCCGAAATTGTAGTTTTTGGTTCTATTGTAATTTGAGAGATCTCGTCTTTTTCACCAAGGTGAGATTGATCTGAAGAATAACATAGTACATGATGAACAAAAAGTGAAAGACAGAAGAATGAAGTAAATTAGTGACTGGATCTGAAGATATAGTTCCACAATAAAATCAAGCATCACTAGCATATCACTAAACCCAACAGCAACAAGAAAATCTGAAATCCATATAATTACCTTCAGAACGGAAGAAAGACTGAAGCATTTTGACCCCCTTAGGAATAAGCTTCGATTCTCTTCCAATTTCCAAACCACTCGACTTATCCCCTGTCAACTAACAAACCAAAATGGACGGAAACCAACCCCACAAAATCAACAGTAAACAACAGCGACCCTCTCGGAATCATTAAGAATGAAAGTTATTTGGACGGAGAAAAAAACACACAAGATAAAAAACCAACCTTCGAATCAAAATTAGAGTTGGGAAACGATCTATCCAGCGGAGATCTCGAACGGAGTCGATCTTCCATGATAGGAACAACAGGAACTGGTTCATGTTGAAAAACACAAAATGAGATGACTGAAATTCGGATCCGATATGATTCATTCTTCTAATTCATGGGTTGGACAGAAGAGAGAAGAAGAGAAGGATTTACTGATTGATCTTGTTGCCCCGGATTAGGGTTTGTAAGCCGGATGGTAGCCGGTTCTGCTGTAGTGCTGTTTGGCCTTTATTTGAACGCGCGGAAGCGCGCAGAGTTTATTATCTTCTTTGTCCCCGGAGTCCACAACCTTTCCCGTTTCCACCGCTGCCAATATATACGCAGCCCAACGGTGGGTTTGCTATTTATGAACGGATTTTCAAATTCAAATCAGCTGGGGCTGGCCCCGGTTGGGGCCTGGAGTCAGGAGAGTACCAAGAAGATTCCCACCCACATAAGCCCCCTTCAGAAGAATCAGAACTTCTCAATTTCGAATTTTCCTTCCTCACGTGCTTCTTGCCACGTAATTGAACATTTTTGGTCGCGGGTGCTTTTCTCCTGTACTTACCCTTACATTTATGAGAGAAATGTTGTCACGTGAAGCATTCAAATATTATATGTTTTTCAATAAAAAAACATCTTTATATTTGCAACAAAAGAAAACTCTTTAACTGTTGGATATTCCACACAGCAATTTTTTTCCATCAAATCAAATCAAAGTGCAAAAAAAAAAAGAAGTAAGCACAGCATGTCAAAAACCCTCCGAAAGTTCAAATCTAGAAGGATTTGAAATCCGTTGGTCCCCTCCGCCGGAAGATTTGCTAATCCAACAGTGGAAGGTGTGTACACATTAGTAAATGGAGTTGACGTGTACATACCCTCCACCCTTGGACTAGCAGATCTTCCAGCAAAAAGGACCAGCTCATATGGTCACATCTAGAGGGGGGATGACATCCTTTTTCCTTTGCACTTTCCTCCTACATCAATTCTTGCTATTTGAGGAGATTGCCATGTGGAGCATGTGGCAATATTTTTCTTGAAAGCAGGAATTAATGCAAGAAAAAAAGTGTAGAGGATGCCGTTTCCTTCACATTCCAAAAAGAGCTAGAAAGGATACAATGGTTAAGAGGGCTGTTTGGTAAAATTTTTCAAAGTTACTTTTCAACTTTTCTAAGTAGAAACAAAATAAAAAAGTGGAGAGGATGTCAACCGTTGAGAGTGAGGCTAAAATCACTTTTAAAACACCATCCGGCCATTTTCGTTGAGACTCAGATTTAGCCCAATCTCCGCATGCAAGTTACTGGTCATTACCAGCCCCTATCAGTGTGAACTAGGAACCATTTTCTTGTCACAAAAGTTCTTAAAATTGAATTAAAGCATGTTAAATTTATTCCTAGCTAGTTACCCAGAGCTTCAACACCTTATAACAAGTCCCAGACGAAGCAATATTCTCACGTCTTTCCTGGGTCCTGGATTCCGGTGAGGGGCAACTGAAAACAACAATAATAAAGGCCCAGTCATCACCATCTTGTCCATATATCCTTACTGGGTAAAGATAAAAGGACCTGTATCCTTTCAAGTTATGATCTTCCTTCAGTTAACCTGAAAGCATGACATGTCATCTGAAATTCTACATTACTGCTAGGCTGGCAAGTTGATTCATCCAACTAAAATGATTAAAATATGAAATCCAAGAAGGCCCGGTCATCACCATCTTGTCCATATATCCTCATTGAGTAAAGATAAAAGGACCTATATCCTTTCAAGTTATGACCTTCCTTTAGTTAACTTGAAAGCATGACATCTCATCTGAAATTCTACATTACTGCTAAGCTGGCCAGTTGATTCGTGCAACTAATATGATTAAAATTTGAAATCCAACTAAGTAGCCTTATTTCATATGACATGATACATTTTAATTGGTCCCAATTTAACTACAAAGAGAAACTTAACTTGAGATTATCTAGATCCAAGAAAAAGGTGAGCACAGAGTTTCTATTAGAGCAAAATGATGAGCTGCATGTGTAACCTAACATATGAAGCAAAACCACTAAGTGAGCACATCTTCCAATACCTCACCAGTAAGCTCCAAAAAAGAAAGTGATGCAAGAGTGCAGATACAGAATGGATAAACCAGTAAGACACCACAAAAAATAAGTCATATTATAGAACAAGTTCTAAATAAGCAATAACTTAAGTATATACAAATTTGGAAAATACAGGATAAGATACCCAGATAACACAAGAATGAGAAGACAAATGCATGACATGAAGATTCTCCACTATCTCCAAGAAACATGGTATAACCCAATTTTCTCAATCCAATTGCAATCTCAAGAAATCAGAGACCCGCAAACACAACAGGATCAACAGGACCAGAAATCAAAGGCAATATCCACAGCAAGAAGGAATAACGAGTGAAAACATGCGAAATTTACAGAACATACCACTAACAGAAATTAAAATTTAAAAAAAAAAAAAAAACTATAATTGCTGCTAATCCAATTGTGACTTTGTTCTTACTCATTTTCACCACTACAGTTAAATATGAGTTTAATAAATCTAATAACAGTAATGACCCTGAAGATAACACAACAGTCAACATCTAAGAATAAATTGACATTATTGGCGGCAAAAGATATGCCAATTGCCTCTGAAAAATAAATGCACACAGCATGGACAGATGATACAAAAGATTAGGCCATCAACAGCTTTGTTACTAATCGAAATTCTCCAGGTACCATTTGTAGGTATCAGCAAGTCCATCTCGGAGTGAGATCTTCGGGATCCAACCTAACCCTGCAAGCTTAGAGCTATCCATGAGCTTCCTTGGGGTTCCAATATCTGGCTTTGTAGAGTCCCATACGAGCTCTCCCTTGAACCCAACCACCTCTTTTACTAATTCTGCAAGCTCCTTTATTGTCACCTCTCTATCCCACTACCCACATTAACATGCCCCAAACCACTGTATTTCTCCATCAGAAAAACTACAGCATCTGCCAGATCATCAACATGGAGAAACTCCCGCAGTGGTAATCCAGTGCCCCATACAACTACCTCCTTTGCTCCCGAAACCTTGGCCTCATAGAATCTTCTCATCAAAGCTGGAAGCACATGAGAATTCCGTGGATGAAAATTATCATTTGGTCCATATAAATTAGTAGGCATCCCAGAAATTGCATCCCAACCATACTGCAGCCGGTACGCTTGGCACATCTTGATCCCAGCAATCTTTGCCACAGCGTACCACTCATTTGTTGGCTCTAGGGGTCCGGTAAGCAATGAATCTTCCGTGATTGGCTGTGGAGCAAACTTGGGGTAAATACAAGATGAACCAAGGAACAGAAGCTTTCTAACACCATTTTTATATGAAGCATCAATCACATTGGTCTCAATCTGGAGATTGATGGATATAAAATCAGTAGGATAAGTGTTGTTAGCATGAATCCCGCCAACTTTGGCAGCACAAAGAATAGCGTAACATGGTTTTTCTTGGGCAAAGAAAGATTCGACATCAGACTGTCTGGTAAGGTCAGGTCAAGCTCACTATGCGTTCTGACTTCTGAGGACAAGGTTAGTGAATCCAATATGGATAAATTTCCTGACAACGGCAGAGCCAACGAGTCCGCGGTGGCCAGCAACAAAGACTTTGGCAGCTTTATCTGCTGTAAAGGAATCAATCCCAGATTCTGCAATTTAAAAAATATGGTGAATTAGGTTAGGTTTTACAATTATAAACCAGTAACTTAGGAACGTATAGAGAGTACCACTTGTGGCGCTTCCCATTTCAGAGGCAAGAAGTGGTTTTGCAAACTTCCCGGAAGGAGATTATTTGTCCGTGCTCCAACAGTCGAACAAATCAGTTACCTCAATTTATTATTGTTGGCCTCTTCAAGGAATTCTATTGATCTGCATATTCATTGTA
The DNA here is from genome assembly GCA_947561395.2 of Buxus sempervirens. Lineage (NCBI taxonomy): Eukaryota > Viridiplantae > Streptophyta > Magnoliopsida > Buxales > Buxaceae > Buxus > Buxus sempervirens. The sequence continues at coordinate 61,488,823 of OX387183.1, read as the reverse complement.
GGCATACATGTTTAAGCATGATTATTCAGAGACGATCATGACCTGAAGCTGTGTGGTTATGCTTGTTTAAAAGGGCTAGATGTATTTGTCTATACCAATAAACAGTCTAAGAATTTTTGGAAGATTCTCATATCAAGCGAGAAACAAGTCTCAAGTATTTCTTAAAATGATCTTTCAAAAACAAAACAACAATGCAAGCCTTTTTCAGAGTTGTTTCAATAAAAAATCAACTTCAACTGGCACTTTTGACAAAGTTATTATTAAAATTATATCACATTTAAACACAGATTTTAATCAACACCCAAAAAAAAATCTAGTTCATAATTTAACGACTGAAATGAATTATCATAACAATCCTATTAGTATTTGAGTCATTCATTTCCTTTGAGCAAATCTAAATACATCGTAAGATTTACAGTCTAACCATTTTTCTTTTAGGATTTGAGTCAAACATTTCGTGAATAAAAAGGCTTTGGAAGAATATGGGTTGAGATTGAAAAAATTCAAATTTGATCTTGTGAGTGGTGGCTAGTGCAGATCTGAACATATAGAACAGTAGTTCCCCAACAACTTCTTCATGCTCTCTTAGATACATATATCTTTCATAAATTTCTCTAAATCTCTCCATAATCGCATTCATAGATCCTCTCCGTGGTCTCGTATTCATCACATACGGAGAGAGGAAGAGATCAGAAAACGATAAACTGTAAAAAGTAAAAAGAAGGGACTCACCAAATTTCCGATCTTATTGGTCCGCGGCATAAGCCGATTTTGCAACTCTCACTGCTCGTCAACTAAGCTTAGTTATTTATCAGTATATGCCGGTTAGAACTTAGAAGGTATGGAGTGGGTTGTGAGAGAGAGGCACCAAGGAGACTGACTCTGGGCGTCGGGGTTAGGACTTTGATGTATGGATGCACTTTACTTGGGCTTCCGTAACAAATTTTAGATTTTAAACTGGGCCTCAAGAGTGTAAGAAATAATAATCTCAAAATCAAGGCTTTTGTCACCACAATGAGCTTCCTAGGATGGTTAGATGGTAGACCGTCAAAGATTGCGTCTTGTAACGCAGTAATGGGGTGATCCCTGTTTACCAAAAGGGCAAAAAAGGCCTCACAACCCCAGAATACTTGTTTCCAAACAATACGGTCCAGTTCCAACCATTTTTTTTTTTGAACCTAGGGATCCGGCCAGCTTGGGCGCACCAACTAATCCCTTAGGCTTGTGTAGTCCCCCATCTCACACGAACCGGGTAATTATAAGGCCAAAGCTCTTGAGGTTGGCCTCAAAGAGTTGAACCCAAGAAAGTTCGAATCTGAGATCAGGTTGGGAGCGTACCTTCAGGCCCCAAGCATTGACCATTAGACCCCAACCAAAGTTGTCACCAAGGTATAGAAAACCTTTGGAGAACAATTTATGTGTTTATTTGTTATACAATGTCCTCTTATTTTATTCTGCATCCAACTCATAAAGATTTTAATTGTTTCATGGTTCAAAAGTTAACATGAAAAATGACAAAACAAGTTCAGCACCATTTGCCCTCTGGTCCATTTATCTAGTGGAATCCAGCCGGTTGCGAGCACTTTAAAGTTTAAAGCGAACCGTAATACGGGCTCAATTAGAATTTGACCTATGGTGGCATCATGTTCAGGTCAACCTCTGCCTCAGAAATTGTCGCTTCGTTTGGTAATGGTAAGACAAAACCGGCTGAGTTGGGGATGGGGAACAAATAACAATGTCTACACCCTTTTCATTCCTTAAAGGAAACAGAATGAATTAATAATATTAATAAACCAATAACAGTCGAGGCTACCTTCAAAGTTCAAACATTGGATAAAGATACGACCCTTCTCTCTCTCTCTCTCTTTCTCTCTGCGCTTTCCAAGAAGGAGAGGAAAGAAAATTTTGGAAGGAAAATATTGAGATGGTCCGGCTAGAGAATTCGTCTTATTCATGGCCGGTCTATAACATCCACGCAAATCAAAACAAAATCTTATTATTAATTTAAACCCCGTTCATCCCAATGTCTGTCTATTAAATGTTTACTCCGTAGCAAATCCAGATTTGGGCCTGCAGCAAGAGATTCAACACGGCTGCATCACCTCCTCATCCCCTGCCTTTACAGATCAGTACTGGTTGCCGGGAGTATTAGCACCTGAAGGAGAATGGGGGAGGTGGGAACCTTGACAAAAGCCCGGATAGAGCTTGAAGAGCTCTACCTGGGAGTCCCAGATGAATCCGTGAACCTCACCTTTCAACACCTTGCCGAATTGAAACCAAATGGGGATGCAGAAAAGAAAAAACCCAATAACATTGACCCAATTTCGTCGATGAGGAAATCACCGAGTATCGATCTCAAGAAGGGGTTGCAGTTTCAGGCATCTAGAAGTTCACGAGTACACCAAGTTGAAAGAAAGAGCCCCGAATCTCTTGGGGACCATCGCCACCAATTGGAAGCTAAAGGGGGCGTCAAGCATGCAACGAAAGGCGGCCGTCGCTACGTTGATGGCGATCATCCTTTGGGCATATCCCCAAAAAGCTCACCAAGGAACTCAGGTTTTAGAAACAGTACCGTAGACAGTAGTAGCTCGGTTTACGACGACGTAAGTAGGATGAACATGACTTCGAGGAGTCCATATCAGGAGGGTGGTGGAAGAAGACGACCTGGGATCCCTCACTCCAAAGTCTGCACCATCTGTAGTGCCCACATCTATATATTCCGCCATCGATGCCTGGTACGTGCAAATCCTTCCTCTTAATTTTGAATTTTCAGAATCAAATATTATAAACTAATGCTAATGAGTTAATAAGTAATTAATTATTCAGGTTTGCGGGAGAGTGTACTGCAAGCAATGTGTAAACGTAGGAATGGGAGAGATGACAGAAGGAAGAAAGTGTATCGACTGTTTGGGAAGAAGATTTAGCCAAAGGTAACAATCCTTTTAATTAGCAAGCAATTGATTTCATGTTTAATCCCTTCTGAATGAGATTAAGGAAAATGGAATTAACTCTATGCTTATGAAATTAATCCCTTCTGAATGTGATTAAGGAAAATGGAATTAACTCTATGCTTATGAAATGATTATATTGATAAAAAAAATGTAATTTAGTTTATGGTCGGCTATCTAGGATGGTGATTGGGATCATTTATATATATATTCCGTCCGTCTGAGACCCGAACGAAACCAACAAAGAAATGCCTAAATATAAGCTCCGGCTGTTTGACTGGACAATGCTATTATGCTAACGTGCTTCAGGACAAACCCGTAAACTCTAAGAATGTGGGGCCAAAAAAAAAAAAAAAGGGTAGGGAAATATATCGATGACACGAGTTGAATGTGACAGGTACATACAGAAAGCAGGAGAGATTGGGTGCTGCGCGAGGTACCCGAGCATGGTGACGCAGCAAGAGATTAAGTGGGCAGAGCTGGGACCCAGGAAGAGCGGGGAGAGGCTTTACGATCCAAGCGGCGTGGCATCGAGAGCAAGAAGTCCGGTGAGGCCCAGAACCCCAACAAGGGCTCACGTGGGCACCGGCCCCGCTTCTTTCGTCATCAGCTCCCCTTATTCCCACTTTTCACCTGTTAACCATCCCATTCCATATTAAACTCCTCACTTTTTTTCCCCAAATTTTAATTCCACCTATCAGATTAGGTCTATGTTTGTTTTGTTCTTTGGAATTTCTGCATTCTAAGCATGATCAATTTTGGTATTTTATTATCTTCATTAAGAACCAAAAAACCGAAAAAAGGGAAAAATATTTTTCATTTGTCTCATGATCCTGGAAACTGCATTCATTACAGGTGATATAATCATCTCCGTAAAAGTCCCCACTCTCTGCATTGCTTTCAGCGTTCTAGAGAAACCAAATCAATCGAAGAAGATAAAGATCAGATGATATATTAGAGAGTATAACTAGTCGGATTCTAGATTGTGAAAATCCAATCGACGGAGACTTACAGTCGTTTCTTTATCTACAATGCGCCATCCTCCTCATCTTCTTCTGGGATGGCTGGTGCAAGAACCGCGTTTTTATAAACTTCTATGAATCTCTATGTACCATTTTAAACAACAACGCGCAAAATGAATACAAATAAACATATACAAATTATTAACAGTCAAAATCCTTCAACACCATCTCTTCTCATCGTTGAGGAGGCTGACTTCCGCCTTTCCTGGTTCCCGTTATCTTCCAATGAGACTGTAGAAGAGCAAGCTCTCGGAGGAAGCCCCATGGCCAGTGAGGGTGGCCTGGTAGGAGAAACAGATGGACGACTTCTCGAAGGTGGAGAAGGTGAGAAACTTAACCTGGGGGCCGGTGTTACAATACCATTGAGACTTGGAGACCTTGACATCCGTTTTCCAGTGACTGTTGCCGGCTCCTGGAGGGGAAACCGACATGAGTACCTCATGTCTTGGACATTTTTGAGCGACTGCACGATAGCTCTCATGGTGGGTCTTTCTGATGGGTCCCTTTGGAGGCACCTTACAGCCATGTCAGCCACAGTTCGAGCTGCTTTCACTGGGAAGCGGCTTTTTAGCCGTGGATCCATTATCAGAGATAAACGGCAATCATCAGCCAGAAATGGTCGGCTCCACTTAACTAAGTTTCTCTCTTCCTTGGGGTGGCGGCAGTCAAAATTCTTCCGACCAGTAAGCAACTCGAGAAGAACGACTCCAAAACTCCATACATTGCTCTTGGGGGTGAGCAATCCTTTCTCCAATGTTTCCACTGAAAGATTTGCTAATGCCTGAAAAGTCAAAATTACACTTATTTGATATCGTAATTACAGTTCAAAGAAACCTTTCGTTGTAGAGGGAAAAAATGACCATATGTAAGGAAAAATAAAAATAGAAAACATCAACAACATCACTACATTCAGCAAGAGCACTTACCGTTGAACTGTTAGAGATCTCTGCTTCTGAAGCATGATTAACACAACCATAACCTGAAAGCTTCGCGCTAAAATCTTTATCAATCTGTATATTTGCAGTAGAGAACTCATTGTACATTGCCTGTAATTCAAAACACATGTTTGACTTCAATCCCAGTATACTCATTAAAACAAATAAACAGAAGGCAGAGGGTTTCAGGACAACTGTCACATGAACGAATTAAATCTCTTACGTGAAAAGATTATAAATAAAGGAAGATCCAACACATTTTGTGGTGATGTATCCCTTGTTATTTGGTTCACAAAAATAATAAACGGAACAGTCCGTAGCCTTCTTATTGGCCTAGAATATCTCCAAGGCATAACAATAACCTATTGGGTGGTGAGACCAGACTCTGCGCAATCGTGCACATGTGGTTATATGCACAAGTCAGAATGTACCTAGCTGACATCCTGAACACAGTGGGTTGGCTGCACAGTGCATTATTTAAAGTCAACTTCATACACTTTGAATTGAAGAAGCCAGCTCAAAGTTTTGAGTACCTGGAAAGGCCCTTCTTCGTGCAAGAAAGCAAGACCTTGGGCAGCACAGAGAGCAACTTTCATCCTGGTACACCAATCGACAGGTGGCCCATCAGATCTTCCATACAGCAGGCGGTCTAAGCTTCCATGCCAGAGCCTCTCATACACTAGCATCCGTTGTTCTGATCCCTCACGTGCATGGAAACCAAGCAATTTACAGAGATGGGGATGGTGTAAGGACGCCAGCATGTTAACCTCATTTACAAATTCCTTGAAACCCTGGAAAGTAAAAACAAGGTGAGATGATAACTGAAATAGATCATGCTGTTAGCAAACTAAAAAATTTTGATTAAAATTCTCGAGCAATTAATGTGAACATAAGCAAAATCACAAGATGCATTGGTAAATAGATAACCCATAGGTAGGAAAACTCTGCAATGGTTTATTTAAATGTCATTTAAATTACATAAGCTAAAGGCCACGGAAGTTCCCACAAAGAGAACGACACAAAAAGGAGCTGCCAATTTGCTCTACTAGGAGGGTTGGCCAAAAAGTAGTCCTTCCTTCCTGATTGTTTTATATCCTTATATTTGCACTGTTGCAAAAGTTAGACATGCCCCTATGACAGATCTGACAGTACCATAATTCCAGTTGGACAATTTGCACACCAAAACCAAATTTCAAAAATCATGATATCCATTATTTTGGGCTTTTAAAGTGCCAGACAAATGGTGAACATTAGAAACAGCACAGGCTTTCCATAGAAAGATACCAAAGAATTTGACTGAGACTATCTTTGAGTTAAGTGTGTAAGATTTAAAAGCAATTTTGTATCAAATATCATAACAATATATATGCAGTGTATAACATAAGCAATTTACATTAAATATCATCATAATATAAACTCAACATTAGAAAATTCTAAGAGAGATGATAACTATATGCTGCCTACCTGACTGGATGGAAGAAGGCGAGTAACAGTGGCTTCAAGTTTTCTTGAACCTGAGGCATCATCTCCAAAGGAGGCTTTATAGATTACAGAAGAAAGGTTTTCTGACATGCATCGTTCAGGGGAAAAATGCTGGCAAGCAGCAGCAATATCTTCAAATGGAAAGTTCCGTAATCCTCCCAAAGGAGGCAGGGGCAGAGGACCTGAAGAGAAGAGAGGGCCACTGGCATTTCCTGCCTTGAAGCTCCCAGCAGTCTTCAATACACCACTATTCTGGGGTGATGGAAGAGGGAGAGGTTGAGGGCTCGGAGTGTGCTGTTCCCTTGTTACCCCAGTGTGGTGCTTTGAATCCTCCTTTTCATCATATTCAACTGATGACAAAGAATCCTGATCTGCAACATCTAAGCTTGATGGAGCAGATAGGGCCCGTGCTCTACTGTTGAAGACCCTGTTAACAGGTTGGACAGGTTTGCATCTAGTCCTGAAGCTTGGAGGAGCAGACTGGAGAGAGCGGCTGCTTGTTTGTGGTTCAGGAAGCACAGTGGGTGCATTCCCCCGAGGGTTGAGGTGTTTGGCATATATAATCTGCTCAGACTTTTTCTTTTTATTCTTCAAAACTTTGAAACAGCCCATCTTCATTCCAGATTATTCAATGGTACTACAATTCAAACTATTCCTGCAATGGAAAGAAACTGTAAGAAAAGGTTTAACAAATGCCCTGACATTTGACAAGGTGCAAGAACACGGGTGAACTAAATTTAAAACAAAAGAAATTTCAGAAATCACAGAAATAAAACTTTGTATTCTAAAATTGAGAAGTGCCATTTCCTCAAGCTTAAACTAAATCCAGAAACATTAATGAATTTTAAATCCCATAACAATAACACATGTCATTTATAGACTTTTAGTTCCAAGTAAAAAATCTAAAAGAGATACTAAGGTAGTGGTGGCCTTTTTTTTGCCTCAGCAAAACTTATCTCATCTGTTCAGAAAAAAACTTCTGGTTTCTATTCATGAAGACTTCAAATCTCATAGCTTCTTCATCATGGTTTTTGCCAATTCTCAGAATTCCTTGACCACGAATTTTTGCATGAGGAGAGGTTTATAAATTTATGGACTATATATTCTGACCATTCTCCATTTTGCCATTTTTAGGGATTTGTTGCAAATTTTATTTATTTTGCTCTGTTCTTGGAAAACCGTTCTTAAGTCCACTTGAAGCTCCAGCAACGATCAACGATCATAGAAGAATGAATGCAAGTATTTTAGTTAATATTTTCAAAGTAGGTGAAATTTCATTACTCCATGACATAATTATTTTGTTAGATCCTCCCTCAGTTGGCAATCACTTCAAGCCCCCCGCCCGCCCCCCCCCCCGGCCCCCCCCCCCCCACACACACACACCAAAAAAAAACAAAACAAGCACAGTTGGAACATCTTTATCTATTTCTGGCTGTACTGTGATATTTCCATGTAAGGCTTATCCAGATTAGAAGTTGTAATGCCATGGACTTGCTTTCTTGGTGTATTCGTGAAAATCCTCCCCCCTTCTCCCTCTCTCCCCCTCTCTCCCTCCCTCCTTCTCTATTCCACTTTGATATATTTCAAAAGAAAAGTGTTTTTCTTTTCCTACTCCAATTCTAAAAATATTGTCTCATCACTTTTAAAACACTTGATTCTTTCAGGTGCTAGTGGAATCTTCGATTTTATCAAAAAAAACAAGGGTGGAAATGGCATCTTACATTGAGTTCTTTTTTTTTTTTTTTGGCATCTTTTTAATGCTCGGTGTTTTTTAAAGTCTGCATCGTTTATGTTTTATACCACATTGGTAGCTTTGGGCTCTTAGATTACTTCTTGTCATCCAAGCATTTTCCTAGCTGATGATCAAAATTGGAAGCTGAGGGGGGGGGTGTGGTACTTAGTCTTATGTTTGATCTAGAAATTTACAAGATCCTGAGGTTTTATATAGCGTCAGAGTTAATTATAGACATAAATTCCAGTTCGTTCTTAAACAACGTTTACACAAGAAAAAAGTGTCAATCCCATTGCAGGCAACAAAACTATACATCACTAAATATTCCAAAAATATAATAAAGACAAACAAATTAGCAAGTACTCAGGGGATGACAACAAACCCAACCCTGAAGTATACAAAAAATTTATTAATTTTTTTAGAAAAATGCGGAAACAAGCTATCAAATACCATGAAATTAATGGAATCATATGATTAACTAACCAATTTCCAAAGTAGGGGTGAAAGTCTCCAATGAAGAAATTATAATTAATCTACCAAAAAAAAAAAAAAAATCTTTGTCCATAAATGATGTGTCGGATCAAATTAAACAATTACATAACACAATAAAACAGTAAAGTTGAGAACAAAACACCGCCAAAATATCTGATAGATCAAATCGAACTTACCACTATAATTCCTGAAGATACCACCGAATTAAACACCATACAGGCAAAGTAAAATCAAATTTCAAAACCTGTGAAAGGAAGCAATAGAAGACGACGATAAAGGACATTGGAAATAAACCCAGACAAGCAAAAGGCCATAAAAACTCCTAAATTCCTCGAATTTGAATAAAAAACAAACTTGAAAAAATATCAAGAAAAATTCAAAGTAAATGCACTCATAACTAGGATTCACAAACCTCGATCACAATATCTCCAAAAAAAATTAAACACAAGAAAATGAACAAGAATCTAACCTGAGAAGCCGTCTATTCCAACGATATTCAGCTCTTGCAACAAAGATACAATTATCTACTATCGTATCAACCGATCTGAGTCACCGGGCGGCAGAACTGAGATCTGTACTTTCGTTAGATCGATTAAAGCAAATGCAAAGACAGGGAGATACAGAAGGAGAAGAAAAAAACGAAAGAAACCCTAACTAGTCAATGAAAGCAAGCGGTGTGAAGGGGAAGAAAAGGAA